>VWZU01017690.1:1176868-1198266 GCA_013397095.1 Sterrhoptilus dennistouni
GGAAGGAAGGAAGGAAGGAAGGAAGGAAGGAAGGAAGGTAGATCCTAAACACAGCTGCTTTGAAGTTCATCTGCCAACTCCTAGACTTAATTTCCATTGTAAAATCATGATCAATGTTTTGGTCAGTCATGTGTTTAAAGAAGTTAAAATGTCATTTTTATAGGTAACATTATTTCCACCTTCAGCACAATTAGTTATTAAAACACCACATCTTCCTATTTTGTTTTTATTTCTGCACAGAAACTGCCTCTGTGAATAGCTTATTGTCCTTTACACAAGAGGAGTTCATTAAGTCAACTCAGCATTTCAGATCACCAGTTCTTCAAGCAATCATTCTCCACTTATTTATTTCCAATACGAATTTTAGGCACTTCTCTTAATGACTATTATTCCAAAAGTAAATACAAACTTTTAAATGAACATATTGTAAATTGAATTAAACTCCAGATTATCACACAAATAATCACATTCATTTTGATCAAAGGCACTGCTATGGCAAAAAAAAAAAAGACACCTGTTTCTTATAAAATACAATAAATCATTTTTACATGAGAACACTAATATAAATAATCTACTTGCCCACAGCTACAAAACTTCTAGAATACAAATTCTCCCTGTTAGAACTAAGCCCATGGATTCACTTGGTTTGTGTGCACTTTATCACGTGTAAAAAGCTTTGTTACACATATGATTTGCCTTTGGATTTTAAAGCCAGAGGATCAAATAATGAGATTCCAGTCTCCGGGGCTCCCAGTGGCAGACACAGAACCAGAACCACGGGTGAAGATAAAGGCAAAGCAGGCGCTTTCCCAGGGATGAGCCTGGCGCTCGCACCACCTCCCCGCTAGCGGGGGATCACTGAGTCCCATGGAGCACTAAAATCCCACCCTGAGGAGGAAAACGTGAAAGAAAAAGGTTGTGGTGATAGCGGTGGGGATGGCACTGTCCTCAGAGCTACGAGGACGGTGCTGTGTGGCATCACGGTTCTCTCTGGACATGACAAAGCAGGCTTGTCCCTTGGTGGCTGGAGCTGCAGAGCCAGGGACAATCCCCAAATGTAGTGGGACTGTGACTTTGCCCATGTCAGCAGGCGGGTCTGGGCTAAAGCTGCTGTGGCACTCGGCCTCTCACAGCCCCTTGGAGGTGAAGCCTAATCTGACACCTGTTTGCATTCTGACAACAGCACGTTTTCTCTAAAAAGATCCGAAAGGAAAATGCTGAACCCCAGAAAGAGGAAAATGAACAAGCTCTTCAAATCGTTCGAGCAATGACCCCGGTTTATCCAGAAACAGATTGTCCTGTCTTAGGCAGCAGGTTCATCAGGGCACAGATTTCCCTAGGATAAGGCTGCATCACCTAGAAAAATGACACCAAAACCTCTGTGTAGTGCTATAAAATGCTAAGAGCTCTAGAATTTGTCTGTGTAGTACATACATATGTAAAGGTAATGTTAACAACCCCAGACTAGGTTCAGATTTAGTAAACAACATCACTAAAGATACCGGAAAAATAGGAAATCATCACTTTCAGCGGAGTCTAAAGGTTTCTGTAACTTTGAGGGTCTGCTCAAGGATGTTTAAATTTTGTAGTAGGGTCATTGGAACAAGATCCACCTTTTTGTACTGGGTTGCTAATGCCCAAAGTAGAATGAACTTCTGATCTGTGTTTAAGATGCTACTGTTAAAGATGGCCATAATTACACTGGATATTTTTACACAGCAGGTTGCAAACTTGGTGTCATGAACACTAAAGAAAACATTCCTAGCCCCATGACAGTAGATGACTGGGGAGTACAACAAAAAGTGGTCAGGGTCATACCCTTTTTCTACATAGCATCCCTTATTGGTACTGCTAACAACAGCACACTGGATGATGCAGTGCAGTGCATTTATAATGTTCCCATGTCCTGACTCAAGGTGATATTCAGAATTAGCTGTTCACAGAAAATGTTCTATCATTAGCGATTTACAAACTGAAATTAGAAAGGCAACCTAATGGAAAATAGTAATTAATACCATGATACTTCCTAACAGCAGGCCAATATATCGTTTAACTCTATAAGACCATGCCTGCGCATTCAAATAATTAAACACATTTGATTATGCACCTAAATAAATGGAAGTCAAATTATTTATTCCACAAAACAGTAAGAATGTAGCTCAAAGCAGGGCTGGGTAAGTACATGAAAAAGTCATTCAGAAAGTGAGGTAGCAAGGAAGTAGTATGTGTTTGTATTAAGGTGTGTGGGTTTTTTAAATCATGTTTTATCCTGCATATTTGTTGATCTCTGGAGCTCTTCTGACTTTTGTGTCTTCCTTTTTATTTGTAGTGTAACATCATATATAAACATCCAAGAACAGTTTTCAAAAAAATATGGCACCAAGTCTACAAACATTACAAAATCTGAACTCTTGAGAGTACAGACCACAAAAAACATGGCCTATAACTCTTGTTAATATTTATGGGAATCAGATGTCCACAGAGGAAAGACTGCAGTGTTTTCACAAATCTTGAAACTGTCAATATGATATAATGCCCATGCACATGAACAACATCATATCCATGCCTCTGTATCTCACAACTGGGAATAATTACACAGGCTATTAATGTTCAGTATTTTAGTAATCTTCATTCTTACATTTATTTGAGACAGCTGTTTGAAAAGTGCTCACTCAAAAGGGGTGCCAGCCCTTGATATGAACATAACCATGCTGGGCTTTTTAAACAATCAGCTGCAGCGCATTGGCAGCTTCTCATTGTGTGGTTTTCATTCAGAGTATAAAGCAACCACACATGTAAGTGTGGCAGGAAAGGCCGTACTCACCTTGTTAGGTAACGTTTTGATACTTGGTAGTATCACATATGATGGTTCTACACAGCCAAAATGAGTCAGCTATGCTGTTACTGATTATCGGTGGCTGGCTTGACATGCCAGACAGTGTATTTTTACAAAATCATCAGAAAGCTATAAAAAATCCTTAGCACTCAAAAAATCCACTTTTCTCTTGAAAGAAACATACTTTTAGGCCTTTTAACACCACAGCTGTAAATTAAAGAATTGTAGCAGTGACTTCTTTAAAATCAGATAAACTCATGAAGGCAAATGACAATAAAGTGCTGATAAAGTTGATTTGCTCTGTGAACAGCTGGAGAAACTCTCCTACACAGTGAAGATTAAAAAATCATTCCAGGTAGCAGAGCAAACCCCCTGGAAAGATTATTCTGTATGGAACAAATTCTGAGAAACCTCTCAATTTTTATCCAGGCCCCACTCAACCAAAAGGCTACTGAACCAAATCCTTATTTAGGAAAAGCTGACAGACAGGGGGTCTGTCTCAAAACAAGACTTTCTCTTATACTGAGTAAGGACCTTAGATTCTGGCTTTGAAATCAATAAACATTTATTGAATGAAAACCCTTCCCCTTAAATCCATTCCTTTTTCTACCACAGAAATACTTTCTATGTCAATATGAAAAGGCCTGATAGTAGATTTTTACACAAAATTGGAGTCCTGGGATGACAGATTCTGGTAGGAATCAGAGTCACTATAGATGACCTATCACATTCATCACTTCTGGAAGCCAATGCCTCTCAATAAAAAACACAGTTACAAAATCGTACATTTTTCCCCTGTCTGGGGCACTGACTGCTCTCTGGAAATCTGCAGGGTCTAAAGTGCACTGTGAGCAAAAATGATCTTTTAAGCTCTGTTGATGACCTTACTTTATTCCCAGCTCACACATAAGATATATAATGACAGGATAATTTATGTTGGAAGTCACCTCTGAAGTTCAACTCTTTCACAGCAGCACCAAGTTCAAAGTTAGCTACTAATTCAAAGTCAGATCAGGTTGTTCAGGTCCTAGTCCAACTAAGTTTTGCATATCTCCAATGATGGAGGTCTCACAACCTCTCTAGATAACCTGTTCTGTGCTTGACCTCCCCCATAATTTATTTCTCTTTCTACCTAATCGGAATCTCTCCGGTTGCAGCCTGTGCCCCTTGCCTCTTGTTCTTTTGCACTCCTCAGGATTCTCTGTTTGGGAGCTCAGCCGTGAATTGCCTGTGACCGCCAAATCAGCGTCTCGTGATTGACTCCTGAATGATGCCTCCTTCTCAAACCTCCTCGGTCATCCACTTGTTTGAATGACCACATTTCACCTAAGCTTACTTCCAACTAAGCCTGCCCAACTCTTAAAATATCAGGAAAGCTGCTGTTAGCTCTGTCCCTTACTGTGACCTGCTGGTGTGCATGTGTCACCCAAACGTCAGACCAAACATGACACAGGCTAATTCCTTACAGGAAAATACATCCTGAAATAAATCATGGCTCATCATCTGTTATGATGTGTCTGATTAATGGTAAAGGGAGAAGAAGGACTCTGCTCCAACATTTCTGCACTCTTGTATCATCCTAATGTTGCAAATTTGCTATGAACCTGCAGAGTCTGGAATGTCCTGCTACCATAAAAAGCAGCTCTTAGGCTGCTCATAACTCCTTTCTTTATGAATACTTACTGCTAAGTAAGTACTGAAACCCTAATTTGCTGTTCAGTGTGCTGTGTTTCCACTGGCTAAGTCAGGCAGTTTGGAACAGAGCACTAAGCTTACGCTCCATAGAAGTCAAAGGGAAATATGCCAACAGCAAAAATCCTCCCAAGCCCCTGGCATCAGAACCAGGCTCTACAGGGCCTGATAAAACCATTGGCAGCTCAGGCAGCAAGAGGCAACAAGAAACACCTGTCCAGCCTGGGTGTAGTCCTGCCTCAACTTCAGGTCTTAGCATAACCCATATTGCAAGAGCTTGTGACATGGGGGATGCTTCTGTTTAAAAGGCTACTGATTGTGCTCTATGCACAGTAGAAGACTGTATTTTTTAAATAATTCCTCTTTAGATCAATTGGAATATCTGATTGGGACACAATCGTTGGTGGGCCTGCTTAAAACTGTGCAGCTGGCATAATCAACTGCTGCATTTTTTCCCCTCTGTACACTCTTGATTGAGAAGCTAATTATTACAAAAGCTTCTTTCTTCAGTGCATGCTGCATCATGTGTAAATTAATCTTCTAGTAACCTTTGTTCCTTGCTCAGAACTAGGATATACAGCTATTCCTTGTTAGCTGTGCAACCAGCTGTTACAAGCTACAGAAAAGTCTGCTTAATTTAATAATATTACAGGATAGAAGGCACCTCCCAATAAATGTCTCAAGAATGAGAGATTTAGGTTTTCTCTCGTATCTTCCCATCTCTTCTTTCAATGCATACAGGCTGTACATCAAAATACTAACAGGAGAATACAGCATCATGATATCTTAATCAGAGGGGCACCTGAAACATGTCAGTCTGGAAATTTTGAGCAAACTGGGTTTCATGATATTTCTGTCATTGCTGAGAAAGAGTGTAGCTGAAACACTCTTGATTCCATAAACACTATCTCAGGGATAAATCTATACCTCTAAGGTAAATTAAAACAGCTTTAGAATTCCTCTGCTAAAGATTGTAGAGATAACAAATGTTCTCTTGGACTCATCCAAGTTTGCCAGGGACCAGTATACTCCAGTTTCATCCACAACAAGCCATAAAAGTGGAGCAGGGAACAGTAAAAATGGCAAACTCTGGCTACCTAACTAGGACCACAGGAAGGCTTTTTCCTGGATTGAGAGGGATGAAATGAAGCTGAGGATTTCAGATAGTAATAATGGAAGGCAACACAGTCTAGTTGTACAATAATGATGTGTAATTTCAACAGCACAAATATTGCGTAAGCAACATCTCAAGAGGACAAAATGTGGAAAAATTGTGTCTTGCTATTTTACATGTGCAGAAGAATTTATGAGTTGATACTTGACTTGGCGCTGAATTGTTTCAGGAAGCAATTGACTAAGCTGTTGGCAGTGACCATAATATACAGTAATTAAGTTCCAAATCCTCACAAGGGGACCGAACCAAGGATATGACCAGGGCACACAGCTTCCAGAAAAGTGATTAAAAAAACAGAAAGTTAGTTATTAACAGCCTGAAGGAGAGGTTTAGGAAAATAAAGTTAATGGAATTGATACAGAGACTGTTTGAAAATATCTTAGGAGAAGCAAGAGTACGTGTGCATAGTTCATGCCACAAAAGAAAGAAACAAATACCCATAAAGTAACAACACCTTCATGGTTAAACATTATAGTTCAGTCAACGTAAACATGCTTCCTTTGAAAATGCAAATGCAACTAGAAGCAAATTACTAGATCATGAACTCTGGGCAAAATGAAGATGATGTCATTACAATGTCATTACATTATAAACTAGTGCACTTCCAGACTTGCATTTTTCAAGGCTTCTATAGTGGATAGGTGCCAAAAGGCCACTGAACTTCAGTGTAATTTAAATCCTCTTTAAAATTCCATACATAGATCATTGTAATGAAATTACATAAAGGGAACTCTTTGCCTATCTTTGAAAGCAACACTAAGACACACATCATTAAGACACAACTGAAAGCAGGGCCAACAAACACAGATGACATCACAGCATTAAAAATCTTCTGATTAATATCACGTAGGAGAAGAGAAAGCACAGTTCCTGCTAAACTTCTGCTGTTATACTTTATTGAAAGTGTTAAAGATCAAGCAGATCTTCTAGTCTGTGCATTAATTGTCAGGCTCCAACTATGTTCAGAACAAGATGACATTCCCTGAACAAAGAAGTCTGTAATCTAAGATCAGAGAAATTAGGTGCATTTAAATCAAGATGGAGCAGGGCACAAGGTATCCTGGAGATACTGTTCAAACAACTTCACAAGCACAGGGTGAGATACTGCATGTTTCAGGTCAAAAGCCAAATTCACCGCTAAAACATGCTGAACATTTGCTTGACTGGGACACCAGGGTAGTGCAGAACCTTTCTGACTGCTCCTCTCCTCTCCTCTCCTCTCCTCTCCTCTCCTCTCCTAGAACATCTTTGAAAAAAAGAAGAGCAGCTGTAAAAAGAAGTTATTTTTGTTGAATTGTAAAAGGAAGGACTGCAAAGACACCTTTCAAAATCTATTCTCTTTCCAAACAACCAACCTAGTGAAAGCAGAAGTAGTCTAAGCAATTGTGTGGCATACCTTCAGATGTGCCACTCAAAAGATAATGAATCGTGGGACTACTGAATTATTTGCAGCATCTCAGGAAACAGTATTGCAGTTTCTTTTGACAAAGTCACTAAAGAAGTATCTACATAACAGAATAATAAAAACATTCCAACATCTAATATTAAACAGGAATCTCTGTTCCCTTTGAAAAGTCTAATCACATGCAGCATCCTTATTTCATTTTATACAAAGAACTATTGGTCCATTTTAAAAATGAAATTAACAGCAGGAAGTACTGAGGTACATGGAAAAACTCAAAACACGACAGCTACAAACAGTAAGCTAAAAAGAAAAGTAATGGGAACTATAAAAATCCAACAAGTACTCTTCTTTCTGTTCTGGGAAAAGAAGCCAAAATATCTAAAATTTAAAAAAGGAATCTTCATGGTTAATGCAACTGCAACATAGATGTTTTTACCTATCTCCTTGTTTGCCCACAGAAGCTGCTGACATGTAACATTAGCTTGCATGTTTCTTAGGAAAATCACTGGCAAAAGTGGGTATAGGGTAAACTGAGGATACATAATTTGTCATCTGTGTGTATTTATTTTTTCTTCACATTTGAAATCACAAGCACAGCTTATGTCTACTGGCACACACAGGAGATTAAAATAAAATAGAAATTAATCAAAATTAACATGTTTTTAACTGTAATGTGAGCATAAAGGCTAAGAAAAGAACTGGAAAAGGCACAATGTCCCTGTCTCTATGCTGTCAACTTTCAATATCAAGCTAATGGTAAGAAACTAAACAGCTACACAGTTATTACTGTCAGATTCATAGGTCAGGCTCTTCACTGGGCCAAGTTTCTGCTCAGTGTGCAAAGCAAGGCACACCACAGAGCAGCTTATTGTTCCCTACCACGTTTGGCCCCAGCAAACATGTAGGCTAAAGTGCCCTGGATCTGCCTTTACCTATGCTAACAGAAACAAACATACTTTCAAGCCTTTCTTCTTCCTTCCTTTGAAATATGAAAGCCAGGAAGGAAAAAACAAGGCTTTTACTGCAAGATTCTCCAGCCTACCTTCACTCTGGGTTCTTGCCAGCCCAAGAGGGTGCATGTGTGTGTCTGCATGTGCTTCTATAGCTCCACAGTTAGACAGGATGAAGCTGGGAAAAAAGACTAGACCTTGATGGATCTTTGATGATATTAAAGACAAGCAATATCATCAAGAAGACAGAAAACACAAAGAGCTATAGGTTAAGCATTTAATTCTGGAAGTGTTATTTATATGACAAAGCATTTATTAAAAGCATGTCCAATTCCAAAGTGTTGCCTGCAATCTGTTGTCTTGGATTTAAAACCAGACTGTTCGTATGTAGAAGGTTTTAAATCACCAATTTAATTTTCAGCAGTAGATTCTCTCATCTACAGAAGGCAGAATAGAAAACGCTCCTTCCCTGTTAATTAGCCAAGTTTTCTTAATAACTGATTTGTATCCTGCAGTTCTCTGTGTTTCAAACATAATGGTCTGTCTTAAGATATGAGAATCTGCAGCTGCATATTATCTTCTTAAGTCATAATCTTGACTGTAATCCAGCACGCAGTTGTTCTTCCATAATACACTCCTCTAGGAAACTCAGTCAGGTTCTTGTTTTCCTGTAATGTTGGCTAAGCTTTCTTTTAAATAATAAACTTTGTTATGCTTCTCCAACAGTTTTCTCTTGAATTTCAAGTTCGCAAATTGCTTAATAGTGTGTTATACTTTTCTCCTCTTCCATAGTTCCATGAGCTCCACAAATTTTGCTAAGCTTCAGCTGTCTCCCAGTTCAGTTCATTACGTGGCTTAATGCTGGGACAGTAAAAAGTCAGGAATGACCAGTATCTCACTGACAACAGGGCAGCCTGTGGACTAGGGCATCAGATAGCCCTGTGATTAAATTACTGAAACAGTTACAACCTAAGTTAGGTATTCCAACACTACATTGTCTGACACTCTTACTAGAATTCAAACATCTACGAATCATGAGTCAGTTTTCTCCTCCACTTCTACAAAAGGCATCATATGTGACCATGGCCAAACAATTTAATCCCTTTGAACTTGTTTTCTACCAGTTCCTTGGCATTAGTAAAACTCATCTCTCTTGCACTGATGTTTTAAGAATTATATTGTTTGTGCTTCTGATGCACTCAGGCATAACAGCAAATACTTGTGGAAGCCTCCTAAGGTTTTCAGATCTTAGATAATCTACAAGTTTTATCCTTTACCTCTTGAGGGCCATGAGTGCAACATTAGCAAAAATAACACAAAATTTGGGGCTAGCATCAGAAAGCTATTCCTTCTAGGTTTTACAGTATTTACTTATGCATTGGGGCTAGTCTTGGAACTGGTCCTGACTCAAGCATGCAGCATGGAAAACAACGAATTAAGGAATCTCCTTTCCCCTTCTTCAACAAGTGATAAGTTTTAGATAGCAAAATAGTTAGGTCTAATGGTTAGGGCAAAGTGCCAAGGAAAACCCAATAGGAAAACCAAAGCAGCAGGAAACTGAAGCAAAATAAGTGCAGAGTGCCAGCAGGGATCATGGCAGAAATAAGAAAATTATGTACAACTGAAACAAATCACAGCAAGGGCACACAGCCAAGAAAAATGGCAAAGACTTAAGCAGCAATCTTGTTGAGCTCCAAACTAGGTTTAAATCCTCTTCAGAAGTCTCATGTGCTAAGAGACTACAGAAGGTCTTTTCCCACAGCAGCTACATAAGTAGCCATTCTGTTAGAGTTGGGAACAGAATTTTCTATAAGGGTTGTCTGATAGTAACCCCTATATCCATGAATACAAGCACTGCCAGCAAGACATTTATGTAAGAAAGTAGAGTAAGGAGGAGGCAAAGCTGTAAATCTGCTCAAGGAATGGAAAAGAATCTCATATTTTTAAAAAGCGTCAAAGGCTATATACTGTTGCTACCACAGACAGGGTATGCTAAAAGTTCTTCTGTTCAAGGTTACACCTGTCTCCACAAGGATGCAGTGCCACCAAACAGTCTGCAAGTGAACATCTTACCTTAGCTCAGTAGGGCTGCAAGAAAATTTGATGTAAAACCTCTATTACAAGCAAATCACAAAGCCTGCCTGCAGCTTCTGGCAGAATTAAACCAATAGACTAAGGTTAGGTGGAACAGGGAGCCCAGAGAAGAGCTCCTCTCTTCAGTTGCTCCTCCTCATTTTCTTCTCACTCTCTTTTCCTTCACCCAAATTTTCTCCTCTTGCAAATTTCTTCCTGTTAGTTTGTCCTATTCTGCTCAGTCATTTTTAGTTTGAACTATTTATTTCTTCAATGAATACTGAAATTCTCCATCCTGGTAGAAGCTACTAATCACAGAAGATTGCAACCGCCACTTCAAAAGTGGTTTAGGTGTATATGGGCCACAAAGATTCTCCACACAAAACTCAAATGACCCAAAAAAAGACAAAAATATAATGACAAAAAGATAAAGAGGCTACAGTACACACTATTAACACTACTACTCTTTGACCTGGTGTTCAGCAGCTCATACATTTTCCAAAATCCAATAAATATATCATAGATTTTGCACAGAAGGGAAAACACATTTGCTATTTCTAAAGATGGTAGCCAGTTTCATTAGCCCTTTTTCCAGTAGGATTAACTTATTTTTTTTTCAGGTCTTAGACAAGATAAGAGCAGGTTTGTACAAGCACATCAGCCCATTTTTGCACCTGCTTTCAGGAATTCACAATAGAAAACACACAGGTGCATTCCTGAAAAATTAAAACTATATGTGAGTGAGCAAAACAAAGGTCAATCAAAGCTCATATTGGCAAATTACCCAAAACAAAGTATATCCCAGAGACTGCATGTGCCTACTTAGGTCAAATTAGCCCTCAACAACAATAAAAACATTGAAAGAACTTAAAGCACTAGCAATCAGGAGTCATAAGCTGATCATGTGTGCTTTTACAATGATGGTAATTTTTTCTTTATCCTGTTGCTGGTTTCATGTTTCCTTGTATATTGGGAGGAGACAAAGCTTTGTCCCACGACAAAAAATCCAAATAGATGTCACATCAATTAGGGGATTGCAGAGTATATGATACATAAAAAAATGCAGAAAAATACTTAAACACCTGCACATTTGGGACTAGGATCCCACATAACATGATTCACTGACAGCCCTGGAATTGGTGCTAAGACAAATTTTGCCCATTGGGTGCTGTGTAAATCTAAGTATTACTGTTACATTCCTAAATGTCATTTACACAACACATAAAAAATTGCTTTTGTAGAAATCACTGAGATTTAAAGAACGAAACTGAAAACATCTGTTTAAATATTGGCACAATTTTCCTGTATTTTTCCACAATTCTGTCCTCAGAAATTAAACACTGTCCAATGAAAATCTCTGCTTTAAACAATTACTACTCTTATTCATAACATGACAAGAATATGGCTATTACACAAACGTCATCATTTCCTAATAAGGCACACTGTGTTTAATCACAGCTGTGTTCACCTGCAATGATTCCAAAATTTAGAAGATTGTCCAAGACTATTAGTAACAAGTTAGTATTACACCAGAAAACTTAGACAGTGTCTGAGCAGATTTCCAGACCTCAGCACGATGTTACATAAACTCTTCTGGAATCTGTTCTTTTTGCCTCCTGTAAAATTCACAGATATCCTTCATTCAACAGGATGCCAATGTGAGTGGAATTACTTATTTTTTCACAAGCAGGCAATCAATGCAACCAACTAAGGCAACAGAATTTACTCATTGAATTATCTTTTAGTGTATATTACTTGGACTATAGTCCTAATACAGAAACTACTGTCATCGTGTTTTGAATTCTGCTTGCCATTCACACCTACCCAGTCCTTCTGCAGCTTGTAAGTCCCTGAATAAAGAGGGAGAGACACGCTGGCAAGCACACTGTTTCACAGGTCTTCTATTACAATTACAAATACGCTGGTTTATTTTTTAGTCCAGATAAGGTAATAGGAAAATTATTAAAAGAGACAGCAAGATTGAATAGCCTTGGCAAAAAATACTAAAAGTTGGCAAAAAAAAATTTCTGTGTTGAAGGCATGATTCTTTCTCTCTAGAAATTCCGGAAAGAGGATATACTGTGTGCAGATAGCTGATTTCAGAGTCAGGCACAGAGAAAACCCCACAGTGAAGACTGTCGAGGTTTTAGTAGGTCAGTGTAATATTAACAGCCTAACCTGAAGTCCTAAAGCTTTAACTCTGCTAGATGAGTACTTTAGGCACCATTTCTTGTTAACAAAGGAAAATGTCATGATTTAAATCAAATCGAGGGTAGGATATGTGTTTTGCATTATGTTACCTTCATTGCAGCAGGTATTTCAGTTACTCTGAAAGAGTCTACAGAATTAATTCATCTGCTCTTTGTTATGCATAGAAAGGAACAGTTTTTATTCCCATCCAGAACTGATTTTGATCCTTCCAGCAACTGCGTTTTCTTCTGTTCCACTCAAAAAATGTAGGACGGACAATAATAGTTTCTAATCTTCCTGCACATCTTGGAAACATTTTTTAAATTATTTTCTGCCAACCCACTTCTACTGAGAGCTTTCACATGGTTTGCAGCTAGTGTAATCCTACATTTTAAAGAGGATGGTTTACAGAGAATTATCCTCCTGGTTATATTGCAAGTGGTGAAAGGAACCTTTTTATTTTCCCTGATACAGTTTTATTTCAGAGCAATGGCCTGGAAACAACTGTGCCTTTATGGTCAGTTAGTGCCTTTGGTCACACCATCATTTGACCAACTAAGAGGAAGAGACAACTTTAAGGCCCCCTTATATTTTTCCCTTTTTCTCTTCATTTCAGAAGTAGTGATTTTTTTTTTCTTTCCATAAACCTGTATTGACGTTATCATGTGATTTACTTTCTCCTGTTTGATTTCATTTCCTTTTTGACTGTAAGTTCATTCAGCCTGGCACTATAATGTGCCGTGTTTATACAGAGATCAGTTACAATGGGAACTCATTTTTAGCTGCTCCTTTCTTAACAAAACATAAATAGCAGCAATTTGTAAATCCTGTCCTCTTCTATCTCCCTGTTATACATCACAGGTAAGGGAAAGAGTCAGTTTCATTAGTTCTTCATTTGCTGTTCGTCCTTCCCCAACCCGTACTCTTGGCATCAAGGAGAGATATAAAGATGCCAAATAGTTCCTCTCTTTCCTACACCTAAATCAGCTTCAGCTAAATCACATGTGTAAATGTGGATTTCACTTCTTTGCGGAAATTTGTACTGTAAGGCACAGACATTTGGTATCCTGTTCCATTTGCTGGCAAGAAACAGTCTCAATGTTAAGACCTTACTAAACATTTAGCATATGTCATACCCAACATGTCTTTGGCCAAAAGGCAAAGCAGCACTCTTTGACATACAGTAGAAGAAGTTGGTGAGAAGGATTTCTAGAAAAAGTTGCAAAAATGTTTCTTTCTAATTCCCGGCCAAAGGGCAGGAGCTGTCTTCATGCTCTTGTTTTCATGAAAAAAAAAGGAGAGAAGTACTGGTATGTACAGTCTTCTGCTTTTCCTTGGTTTAAGAAGAGGTGTTACTGTATTTACTTTTGACAAATATTTTTGTTTTGCCCTGCTTTCCTGACTTATTGCAAACACAGATTCTTCAATGAAAATGAAAACACTGGCATATCACATATCACACATACCACATGTCTACATTCTGGTTTCTTCAGTCAAGGAAAGTGGAAAACACATCTTTGCTGAATCTCATATAAGAATAAAAAAATGAAGAACAGCCTCCAAGCCACATGAACATTTTTGGACAATATGTATTAGCTCAAGAAGCTGTTCCAGAGGTTACACAAGCTTTGTAATCTAACCAACTTCACCATGAACCTACATATCCTAACCACATGCAAAAGCCTCGGCTGTGCAGTAAGAAGTAATGGATTTTTGCACTAAGAAACACAGGATATTACCCAACTAATACAGGATATTGCCTAACTTCTTTTATAGAAATTATGGTACCAAAGATGAAGAGATTAAGGAAGTAATAGAAGACTGGTCTTCCAAACTTTGAAAAATTACACTCTTTTTCAAAATCTTTTACAAAGGTCATTACATGATAATCTGAACCTGTTTCACAACTATTTTGTCCAGTGCAATAAAATAAAGCTGCATAGTCTTCAGCCCTAAGAAAACCAGACTGCTGCTCCAGTCAATAAATAGTCTCAGATAGTCACCTCAGCACTCATCAAACTAAAAGCTGATTTTTGTAGAACTGCTCAGGTTTTAAAATAGAGTAGTAGAGTGTGTAATCTAGGCCCACCCATTGTGTTGGTAATGTACCCACTTAAACCATGCACTTCCATTTTCATATTATTGCTTATGTCCTTGCTTTCCTCTCACAAAGAGAGGATATTCCCTATTATTTGCCATGGAAATTATTTTTAGTTCCTTAGGAAGATGGCCAACTAGATTTGTTAGACTTTAAAAAGACCCAAACTTACACACTTGGTGCTCAGCATATTTCTAGGCATGTACTGATGCACAAAAAAATGCCAACTAATTTTGTATGAAAGCAAAAACTACATCAGATTGCTTGACTGTAGCCAAAATAGGCATCAATTGCTGTTTGTGTTCAGTAACCAACAAACTTAGTTCAGCTGATTAGAGCATGGTACTTATAACACCAAAATTGTGGGATCAATCCCCATATGAGCCATTTACTTAAAAGTTGGACTGGATCCATGTGGGCCCCGTCCAAGTCAGCATATTCTGTCAAACTGTGAAACCCAGTAGAAATCAAGGCAAAATACACATTCAGAATATGATGATTTCCAACAACTGTATAAACCAATGCCAACATCAAAAGCTAAGAAAATAAGATTTTCTGGTCTGTTGAACAAAGCTACTGTTAGAAAAAAAAATACAAGGTTATGAGTGGAATGGAAACAGCAAATCTTCAATTCTGGAGTCTCAGGTGTGCTACATAAACATTTACAGTGACCACAAGCACCAGTTTTACTATTGCTCAAGTGTAATATTTGATTTGGACAATTTGAGAGGGAATTAATACAGCAGGTCTTTGTACACATAGCAGAAGGAAATGCAATTCATCTGTCAAAAAAAAATGCTCTGCACTTTCTTGCAGCTTGGGGCAGAAGATGATGAACTGGTCATTTTGTGCCACAAGAATTTATCTGTTTACAAAATGAAATATTCACACTGTACTTAAAGTGTATTATGGGTCAGATTTTTCTGCTAGAGAATTTTAGCATCAGTAATTATTTCTTGGAAGTTAGAGTTTAGTTGAAAGCTGCTTAGATGCAGGAAATAGAAAAACACTGGCTTGCTCACCTCCAGGTGATGTTCTTCAACTGTGCCAGAATTCTGTTTGTGCAGCTGCTGTACTCTTTTTAAAGTAGGTGAAGAATGAAATCCCTTCATGACTTATTAAGTTTGTTGTTTTGTATCTCTGGGTCAAGCATATTTTTCTCTGCACTGATCTGCAGTAGATAATTCCAGGTTTTCTGTAGATTATCAATAGACTGTTCCCACATGCCACCAAGACTGTTTGCAAGTGATCTTTAATAAACAAAGAGTCAGGAAACCCTCATAGATTCCCAAGTACAGTTCTCAGCAAAATTCATATGAATATTTCTTGATCACCACATATTGGATCAGCCTCGAAGAAAAGCACTAAGCAGAGCTATTTTATAATGAACTGGCTATTTCCTGCCTCAGGGGAATGGCAGTATCTTGAAGGTCTTACTGTCAATATAAATCATATTGTGCCAGGTAACCAGGATGCAGAAGTCATTCCCTTGTTTTCCCTTTGGTTGATGAGTCTTATCAATCCAGCCAATTCTGCATTTCCAGGACCTGCCTGGAATCAACCTGCAGAAGGGATCAACACAGAGATGAGGCACTTAGGGACATGGTTTAGGGGAGGACTTTGGCAGTATTAGGTTTATGATTGGACTTGTTGATCATAAAGGTCTTCTCCAACTTAAATGATTTGGTGATCTGACTCAATTCAACCTGAAAACTTCATATGAGTACGTTTATATATGAGGAGTTGTGATAGACCAGTGCAAAATAGCAAATAGCAGAGACCAAAAGCTGACCTACAAGTCTTAAAGAAAGTATTTGAACAACCCTAGGAATGAGATGGATGATGTAAGTCCACGATATTTTTACACTTATTTCTGCAGTAGTTGCTTTAATATTCTTTAATATTTTTATATTCTTCTCCATAAGACAGTTCTATTCTAGTAGTCAGACACTCACGAACACCACAATAGTAAATTTCCTAGCACTGAGCACAGTGAAAAAAATAAACAGTTTCAGACTCATGTGGGATTATGATAGATAAATAAGGTCAAAATAACTTAATGTACTCTGAAAAATCTTGAGTTTCTTTAAAACAAATAGTGCACAACAAATGAAATAAAAGATGCAAATCTGAAGTCACCAAACATCAGGGTTGGTATCTGTTAAAAGAAGCCTTGCAGCCCAGGGGCTAAGAAATACTCCAAGCCATTCCTTTACAGCTGTAAGCAATGGGACAGTGGGAATTGAAGTAGTCCGACAAACTACTGCTTGAGGGCAGGAGAAATAGGACCAAGCATTTTGCGTTGCCTATGAAACAAACCCCAGGAGGAGCTGAATTTTTAAGACTGCATTATCACTTTGCTTTTATTTCAAAATCATGTACTTCTTTCAGATCTTGCAGAACATACAGAGGACTATCACATAATCTTCAATTTTCAAGTATGTAAAGCTGTTTCATGAACAAATTGCTCTACAGTTACTCCAAATTGACCTAAATTGTTATTACTCACCATGGAAATATTTCCAGTGGCTAGTTCTCCCCATCTGTAACTATTAGTCAAGGTGACATAGGAAGTGTTGAAATGGCAGATCTTGTTAGAACACTAATAAGAAAGAAGTTAATAATTCTGCAAGTTAACTTTACGACCAATTAATCACACAGTGTGATGAGTGCTGGAGGCATTCTATTCCAGATGCATATCCTAATTTACCTGAACTAAAGCACACCTCAGGAAGATAGCTTTGTGGTTGAAATATAAAACATGCAGAGCCAAAAGGAAGTCACTTTTGGGCTACCAAGAATTGAGGCTGGGAAATAAAATCTTCTGGTTTCACGGGTGTTATACAATGCAGTGCACTCTTACCTCCATGGGAAAGGCCTTAAAATTAACTGTGTGTTCAGAACCACGCTGGTTTTCTCTTCCCCAGTGAAATCGAACATCATGCAGTTCAAACTCATGTCCCCGAGGTAATGGTCCCCCTATTAACACTGGGAAAGAAGATAAGTGGTAAAGAACTTGCCTTTCAAAGCAGACAAGCCACTGAATAAATTCTCCAAATGCAGAAATCTTCTATATTATTACTGGTACTAGAGAGGAGAAGAGTTAAGTTGACAGACTTGTCACCTTTACTTCTGAACGACCTTGTAGGTACTGATCAAGAATTGAGGTAGTTATAAAAAACAGTAAAACTGCTGTCATACTGAACTCTTTGTTTTATGATGCAGAACACCAAACAAATGCATTGTACCTTTACCAGTCAGAAAAGGGAATGTTCATTTGTCTTATCAAGACATTAACTGTGTGCCCTAAACAGATGGCAGAGGTTCTGAATTGAACTGGGAAGTTACTTCCAAGTTGCCCAAATGTTTAATCTCCATCACCTATATTTATTGTGGGTCACAGAAATAGATAAAAAACTTTCAATTGCAAATATTTTGCTAGGTAAAGGTGTTCAGTAATATACCACCTGTCAGGCTTCTGAGATATTGAACGCCTCCATACTGAAATATAATCGAACCTACACACTGGAGCACAAACAGCACACCTCATTTACTTAAAAACAGCTTCTAGGCACCCATGGGTTTTCCTTACTTCAGTTTTTTAAACATCTGGAATTTCTTAAAAGCATCTGTCCACAATTGCAGCACATGCACAAAAAATATATATAGTTGCTTAGTACTTTTGCATTAATAGAGACTTTCACCAGAAATAGTAAAAGCAACCAATTGTGAGGCCCAATCTGCTATGGAATTAATCAACAGAAACATTTCGCCCAGGGATTTCAGAATCTGCTTTAGATCAAATATTACACCACAAGCTGGAGGTAACTTCCCACTAAAATCATTGAATATTGGCTTCTAAGCAGGGCTGAGTTTTATTTAAGGGCATTCAGTCTTCCCCAGAATCCATTAAATTCTAGCTTACATTTCATAGACTTGGAATTAATCTTTTACAATCTCTGATAATTGACAAGGATTATTTAACTGCATGAAATATAGCCTTAGGGAATTAGTTCCCTAATATATAGCTTTTTGACAGAGAAACTGAGTTTGGAGCACAAGACATAGTGTAGTACTAGAACATAAGTTAGCAATTGAATCATACTACAACTGTACAAACACAAAACCAAAGGTATGCAAAAAAACTGAAAGAAAACAGAGAAATTATGGTTTTCACAAGCAATTGCATTGGAGGAAAAAGAAGTGAAATGTTCCAATTACTCTTCTTTTAATAATTCTTAACAACTAATCCAACAGCCATTAGAGTTTCTAAAATGAAATGTCCTAAATGTAGTTATAGATTCTGATTTGCTTCTTAACCTTGTTTTATCTACATTCTGTCTATACCTATATACCCTAGAGGGAAAATCTACAAATCTGGTGAACACTCAGGGAAACAACCAATTGAAGTATTTAAGAAATCTGGACAAATAAGAAAAATCATGATACTCAATTAGTGCTCAATTAGGACAAAATAACAATAATAATAATAATCACCATCATCATTATCTCAATTAGGAAAATCAAGCCTTTTCTCTGTTTTAAAACATTGCTCTGCGAAAAACTGTAACTAGAACAAATATTCTCTATATGACATAGTTCTGAATCTTCAGGAGTTTCAAAGAATTTAATTCCAAGGCTTCAGTTAGGACAATGATCTCATGATAAAACTACATCATTGTTGGTCATGGTTCTTCACCCTAATGCACAACACATATTCCACCATCAAAATGAAAGCAGCTGTGAAAATGTTTGCAATTAAATAATGAGAAGGATTTGGGAATTCCACATGGACTGTGTGTCTTGAATTAAAGGATAAAAACATTCACCAGTAATGACAAATTTATTTTTAATATGTATATTAATCAGTTTACTTTTTTTCCATAAAGAACGCTTTCTTTGACTGTTAACATTACAGTAGATGAGGATCTCTTGCACATTAATTGGACAGAGTTCCAAAAGCACTCAGTGCTCAATACTTCCCAACAAAATAATCTGGCTAAATGGATTTGTCATCAGAGATCTCCTGTGAGGAAAAGAAACTGCAGGAGTTTCTGCAATCCCTGAAAAATGGCCAGAATACTAGGCCAGGTTCAAACACAGCTTATTAACTCTTTTGTCCTCTTGGTAGGTTTAATGAATGTTGTCTTCTCCCTCCCAAATTATTCCCAGTTTACAAATGGAAAATGGGAAATTACGTACCCATTACATATTAAATCTAAGGAAAAGGTGAAACTAAACCAAGATTTCCTAAATCAGAATTCCATACTTCAGTCAAGAACTTTTTCTCTATTTCACATTTTCTTATAATTCGTGACTCATCCATCTGGCATCACATTGCATTCAAGTATAAAAGAAGTCTTTCCTTTTTTCTAATTTTCTTTATGGTTTTGCAAAGGCATTTAGGTGTCTTGGTCCCATCTTATTAATTATCACTACTAAGTTACAAACTGCCCTTGAGAAAGGTAGGATGGAAGGAATTGCATTTTGGCATGCAAATGATGAGGTCACTTGTGGTCACTCTCACTTCCTCCACAGGAGAATTCAAGAATTCCTGATCCTGCAAGGAGAACCTTTTCTCTTGGGAAAAGATCTTTATTTCTGATGAAGGCAGAAAAACTGTCGGGAAGTACAACATTTCTCCTTTATTGCAAATCTGCAAAATCTCATGGAAAGAAACGTTCTGTACTCCAAAAATACATGGAAATTATCATAGAAAGGAAATTATAAAGGAAAGCATAATTATTAAAATAACAAACCCTTCTTTTTTTAAAAACTGTGTAAAACCGAACTGACTCCCTCACTTAGCACAGCTGCACTTCCCAGTACTACTGAGTTCTCAGAAAGAAACAGAAGTTGGAATGTCTCATGGCTTTTCAATGCTCAGCTGTTTAAATGCCCCCAAAGGGCTGTTACTAGCTAAGACTGGTTGGAATAAGATGGTGGCTCGTCCAAACACACAGTAAGAACTACTCTAGTGACGGAAAGCAAAATGGACTTTTTTCCTCCCTACTTTCTTGCCTCCTTCATACAGAATAGTTTACCCAGATGAAAGGTCTGGATAAGATGTTGCAAGTTCACTTATGTTGGAATCGTTTCTTTTATTATTTGCTTCTAAACCATATTTGATGAGTGACACCAAAAACGTCACCCTTTAAGAAATGAGGACTGCCTTCTACTTGGTACTCATCAATGTTATGAGCATGTATGACTGTTCTCTCTATCTTAAGCAGTCCAATTCTGTACTTAGCATTCAGAACCTGCTCTAACGGGGAAAAGTACTTTTAACTTACATGGTCTTTGAACCATGATTAAATCTCGCCAGCTGTACAGAACAGCTTGGCACTACCCTGTCTCAGCAATAGTCTGTACTGCTGTTAATGCCCCTGAACTGGGTACCACCACCACCACCACAAGAGGAAACTCTGGACATGCTTCAAAGCAATCTCACTGACCATCCAGCCTGGCAGCGAAATCTGCAACTCCCATTGCAACATCTGCTCCTCTTCCTACCAAAGTCAACAGCAAACCTCTCACCGGGCACAGTCCATGCTGGACGGGCAGCACTGCTGGGAAAGGCTCTTCCTACACTCCAGGACACAAGTACAGTGACTCTTCAGGCAACACAAGCTTTCGCCGGGAAAATCAAGGCCATGTTTCAGCGTACCTGATTTTGACTTCAGGGCAATCTGAATGGAGTGCCCGTCGTTGATCACCTCGCAGTCACGGCACACCACGTAGTTGGGCGACAAACGCACTTCCAGGAGCGAGGGGTCGTATTTCGCTTCTCTGGAGTTCAAATTGATGGGCGACTGGTACTCCCCGTTCGCATCGGGGAAGATCAGCCCCCACTCCACTCCTGAGGCACAAGGGAAAAGCGGTGATGGGGGTCACCCTGCGGGTCAGACGGGCACTGTCCCCGGCCAGGGAAGGGGCTGCCCGGCCAGGGAAGGGGCTGTGTCCGGCCAGGGAAGGGGCTG
>VWZU01017690.1:1198788-1260128 GCA_013397095.1 Sterrhoptilus dennistouni
AGCTGAGGTGAGGCGAGGCGAGGTGAGGTGATAGAGGGCGGGACGCTGCTCCCCTGGTCCTCCCCGCGCCTTCCTCGCCGCCCTCCGCAGGCTGCGCCCCCGGCCCGGGGGGGTGGGTGTCTCTGCCGCTCCTGCTGCCCCTCCAGCCGGGCACAGGCTCTCTGTGCCCCCGGGGACACTCAGGGAGAGAAACTGCAGCGAGGCGAAGGGCAAAGCCCCCCCCGTGGGCAGGAACAACCCAGGCGCAGGGACAGCTGGGGGGATACCACTGGAATGTGGATGAGTCCTCGTGGGCATCAGGTCAGACAGGAGCCAGCAGTGTGCTCTTGCCCAAAGAGGGTGAGCGCTACCTTGGGCTGCATTAGGCAAAGCAATTCCAACAATCCAGGGAGGTGATCCTGCCCCTCTGCCCGGCGCCGGTGAGGGCACACCTGAGGGGCTGCTCCAGTACAGAGAGACATGAACATACTGGGGAGAGCCTGACAAATGGTCGTGACCATGGTTAAGGTGCTGGACCATCTCTCCTATGAGGAAAGGAGTGTTCAGCTTAGAGAAGAGCAGGCTCAATGAGATCTTACAGATGTGTAGATACCCAAAGGGAAGATGCAAAGAGGGTGGAGACAGACTCTTTTCAGTGAGGCCCAGTAACAAGACCAGTGGTGATGGGCACAAATTGAAACATGGGAGGGTTTTTTTCAACATCAGGAAACAATTTTTACTGTAAGAATGACAAAGCCCCGGCACAAGCTGCCGCAGGAAGTTGGAGAGTTTCCATCCATGAGCCTGAACAGGGTCCTTGTTGTGGGCAGCCCTCCTTGAGCAGGTGACTTGGACAAGATGATGTCCAGAAGTTCCTTCCAACATCAGCCATTCTGTGACTCTGTTTACTCCTCAGTACTGGGCACTGTGTCCCTTCTGTGGAGGAATGGAGACCATCAGTGAGGATAAGGAAGCCACTGAATAAGGAAGGGAGCCCACTTCTGTCCTTTATGTCCTAAAGG
Source organism: Sterrhoptilus dennistouni (assembly GCA_013397095.1). Taxonomy (NCBI): domain Eukaryota; kingdom Metazoa; phylum Chordata; class Aves; order Passeriformes; family Zosteropidae; genus Sterrhoptilus; species Sterrhoptilus dennistouni. The sequence goes on from VWZU01017690.1 coordinate 1,199,790, forward strand.
AAGAAGTGTGGCATCAATTCCTACTGCAAATTATACAAAAATGGAGGGTTTGAGGAAATTCTCTCCTCAAGATGAAGATACCTCAGTTCAAGGTTATGAAAGGACTCTTCAGTCTCCTTTGAAAACAGCCGTGTATGGAACTAGAGAATATTCATTCTGTCAGGGGAAAAAAGGACAGAAGGGACCTCTGTTTGAGAGATCTCTTCTAGGCAGTAGCCCAAAAACTTCCATCAGTGACAGGAAGGGAAATGGGAATATAGTACTGACAGTCTGCAGTCCCTGACAGCAATAAGGAAGGGTTACAAGAGGCAGTCAAATAGCATTGCTATAATGGTAAGAAGTGCCCTATGTTTACCATCCTGGTCCACTTAAAGGCAGTGACCAGACCTCCCTGAATTCTGGTATCCCAAGATGATAACATCATGATCCTGTGCTGTTGATCCACAGGTTTGATCTCAGTGTGGAGCTCGTTGTGCTTCAGTGATCCCCAGCTCAGCAGCAGTACCTGTGATTCCTGTGCAGCACTGGCAGGGGAGCAAAAATTATCATCTGTGTAAGATAAAAAAGAAGGACTGAGATGAAACTTCATTAATGAAGCAAGAGAGTACTGGTTCATGAGCTGCATGCAAGGTGAAAAGAAAATAGGGCAAAAGAAGTAGAGTTTACTGGGTTGGGATTTTCAAGAGTAGAGAAGAAACACAGATTTCCTTCTGCAGTATCATAGGACCCAAATTACAAGATGGTGCAGTTTATTGAGGGAAAAAAAGCCAAGCAGACATTTTTCATAAATTGAGCACCTGACATCAGCACAAACTGAAAACTCAGGTATTTTTAACATGCATTTTAGCCACATGAGGTATCATGTTGTATATGCATACCTACCTCCCGTAGTCCACTGGCTTTATTAAGTTGTTAAGTTTTATCATCTACTCATTTCTAAAACACACACCAGCTGCTTATATTAGTGTAGATTTCTTTGAATCATTGTTCAACCACATGGGGAAAAAACATTACCCTAACATCATCAGTTCTGGTCCATCTGACTGGAAATTAATTTTCTTCTCCAAAAGGAGTCTCATATTTTGGAAATGAGCCAAACATTCCTAGGAGGTTCATTCCCTTAGTCTTGAAATACAGTATTTCATTCATTCATGCTCTCTATTAAGTCCTTTCCTGCAGTAACCTTCCTGTGGGATGTCAGTTCTAGAATTTCATGCTTATGAGGGGCAACTTTATCAGACCTGTGAGTTCCTGTCTTGCAATAAGTACTTTTCATGGCTTTGCCATGTATTTGTTGCTCTTCCTTTTAACCTTTCAATTCTTTCCATATCCCTCTGCAAAATTAGGCATAACAGGTAAATCCTTAATGAATAATTGACATTTCTTTATTCCCATATGTCTGCTAAGTATTTTTTGTGCAAATATCCTGTTTCTTCCTTAGTATCTGTCAGGCATAGCATGATCTAATCAACAGATCAGATTCCACTGAAAATTCCTGGGACTTCTTTAATGGTAAAGTATGTAAGTAACAAAGGAGTTCACTTCTCCACAAGGAAATGGAGTATGGGACTGAGCCCTCATAATAAACTCCAGTCACAAATGCAGATATTGACCTCACCTATCTCTGCACAAACCAACTCATTAATTTATGGACCCAGCTTCAAGTAAAAGGGCAGAGACAAACAGATGGAGACAGTGGTATGATCTAAGATTTGTTCAAGATCAGTGAGATTTAATCTTCTTTAATGATGTAGGGAAACGTAAAATTGTTTAAGTTTGTGTAGAAGCTCCCAAGTATTGAATTTACAGTGAAAAGTTGTTAAATACATAACTATAATATTTGTAAATGCACTCTTTATTCTGTAAAAATGCATTTCCCATGATGTTTGCTACAGTGGCTCCACACAGTGAAAAATCAATAGATAGGTAAAGTTATGGTCCCCAACATAATATTAAATCATTGAGCAAAAAGGAGGAGAAGCTCAGCCAACACAACCTTCAAAAATGACATAACACCTCATCAACAGAAGCAGGAGCAGGACATCTCTCTCCTGAATCCTTTGATTCTGTGCAACATGCTGACTTCTTGTTTAACTGGGATTAATGATCACACCCTTTGATAGTACCAGGAATAAAAAGCTCAGGCACAGATCCAGGGCTTAATAGTTCCTCTTTGAACTCACACAACAGTAGTTCAGAAGCAGTGTAGTCTCTGACAGTCCCTTCGTCAAACAAGAAATGGCATTTTGGAACACGATTAGTATAATGCTTAATCCTAGTGAGATCCCAAGCAACTATTCTTCTTCGTTTTCTATATCTAGATACACTTTTTTGTCCTACATGGCCTTTTTTTTCCAGAAGATAATATATCTTTCCCAACCCCCTTAAAAAGTATGTACTAGGAAAACTGGGCCTGAACCAATATTCTTTATCTGAACGCTGAAAAATCTGTATGTGACAATTGTCATTAATGACTAGCAATATTTTTTTAAGAGGTTACATATCCACAACTTCACTTACTGCTTTCACCACTCTGAAAAGGGAGAGTCCAGTGCAGAGAACTGTACAGGTTACTAAGAAATCTGTAGGAAAAAAGAAAAGCAGAATTACATACAAGTTATTTTAGACTATACATTCCTACCTGCATGATTCTTTGCAGCCACAGAACTGACAGTTTTTTCCTTGGTGCAAGAGATGAGAAATCCAGACTCTGAGATGATCATATTTCCTGTATTATCCACCTTTTTTCTTTATTACTTTGCTGCTGACATAGACTAGTGGAGGGCGTGCAGGATTTAATATTTTGATAAGGAGGGAATTGTTTGATGGAGTATTAGAGCATTCCATTTGGGGTAATTTAGAGTCTATTTATGCTTCTGCAAGCCAGATCTCCGTTCCTGCCAAGCTGTCCTGAAAGAAAAGGTAGTGTTCATACAGAAAGCCACGCAACTGAAGGGACCTGGAGCATCTAGTTTTTCCAGTGCGTAGGGCTTCCTATTTTTCTTCCTGTGTTGACTATGAGGTTGACCAGCAAACATCTCCCACGTGGTCGTGTTTCTATCTTTATTTCTTGCCAGAGTACGATCTCAAATAAGTTTGATTCTTTTCCAGGTTTAGAAGTGTAAGCACAGAGTTTCTGCATTTGAACTTGAAAGCACAAGCTTACATGTACCAATATTGAAAATCTCTCCACATGTTTGAAAAGGAACTAGTTTGTTAGAAGGAATAATATTCCAGTATTCCTGGAATAATAATATTTGCCTATTTTTATTTTCTTCATCTGTAGTAACGCATTACAGAATGGAAAATTTGGTTAAGTAGTTCGAACAGTCCAAGATGAAAAGGTAAAGGAAGACCATTTCCAATAAAGGGGCCATTTACAGCAAAAATAAACCATTCACAGTGAAAGACACTGTGTCTTTGCAAGTCAGGTTTACATTGGCAAATGCCATCCTGCAAACATTGCAAAAATTGTCAGTTGAATCCAAATTTCTCCCTACATCTACACCAAAGAGTGGTTTCCATGGCCTTGAGTGTTTTTATGGTCTGTAAGTGTAAATTTGTGCTTCCTGGTTTTGCCAGCTGGACAGCAGCCTGGCCCTAAACATACTTCACATGTTTCATTTTACAATATGCACGGTCTGGGTGGGGAATTTAAAGATCAATATATTGATCTGCAAGTGTGTACAGACGTTTTCCTACAATGTCATTATGAACATTTTACATGCACAAGAGATGAGGGGAAAATGGGAACAAGCCACAAACCTATGGGCATAATTGGTGTGTATTCTCCCAGTGTTCAAATGCGTAAAACAGGACAGTTATGGCTGCCCATGAGAATTTAGACACAAAGCTTGAGGACACTAAAACTATAGGAGGATAGTGTCAAGCTTTTTAAAGAAAACACAAGTAATAGGAAGTCACTTTTAAGGACTGAAAAAACTACCATAAAAAGGGAACAGAAGAAATAATATTTAAGTACAGTGTATTTAAGGGCACACTAAAACATTTAGAGAGTAATCTATGTAGTCTCCTGGAACTTTTCCTTTCCCTAAAAGGACCTAGCCCTAGGAAAATAAATGTTTAAAGGATTACAAAAAATGGTAGAGACAACAGGAATTGCTGATGAAGTAAAGTAAGCACGAAAGTAAAGTGAATTCCTGAAGACAACAAAAGACTAGAAGGGAAGTGAGATTTATTTTTTTTTGCTACCAGGCTAAAAGGAAAAGGCAGTTACAGGATGAAATAAGATGTCTCTGAAACACAGAATGCAAATGATAGTCAAGGACCCTGACATGGCAAAATTCCTATTTCTTTATTTCTTGAGGAAGGAAACAAAACTAAAGATACACCCAGATGCAAATTAAAGGAAGAAGATGGGAAGCTCAAGGGGGAAATCTGCAATAAGGAGATGATAAATATGTAGTTACCTAGCTGTAATAATTTCAGATCTTTAACATTAGATGAGATTCTTGAAGATTATGAATTTCATCTAATAGCTATTGAAAAGGAGTGGCTTTTTGTCAGTGAAACTGATAGATGTTAAATCCACCACTTGCAAATTAAATGTTTCAAAGGGAAGCACTGAATCAGGGAAAGATAGAATACCTTTTACAGTTTAAAATAAAAGGAGAGGATGAGCTAAATAATGGGCCTGATCATTTTTTCACTAGAAGAGCACAAGCAGGTGTTGGCTTACAGGTGTTGGCTTTTCAGCTGGGAAGCTTGAGAGAAAGAGGAAGCACTGATCAGCATGAAGTGGCAAGGAGATAGCAACCTATTTGAGTCTGTAAAATGATGGTGAAAGGGGTGTTAGTTCATCATTCATTCTACTAAGTTTCACTTACCAATGTGCCAACATCCATAGCTGGCAAAGTGCTCATCTGCCCTGTTCTGGAAAAGCTATGAAATCATACATTCAGAGCACAATCTATCTGCCTATATCACAAGTAACTACATTTCATGCAATTGCTCATGTAATAAGTTAATTATTTGGCTATCAATAAATAATACCTTGTTTTTAGCCACAGCACATTTTTCAGAAATGCCTGACCTGAAGACATCAAGATATGAAGAATTCATTACTTTGAGAGCTCGTTCCAATGGTTAATCTCTTTCAGCGTTAACTAATGGGTATTCAATTCTAATTTGAATTTTTCTGGTTTTAACTTTCAGTTCATGTTACACTTGTCTGCCTTGACAGGAGAGCCTTTATTGCTTTGTGTTTTCTCTCTAATGTACTCACCTGTGTTAGTCTGGCCACCTCTGTGAGGTCTAAACAAAAGAGTTCATTAACACTTACTAGAAGGTTAAGACCAAAATATCTAGGGTTTAGCTTTTTTCTGCACATTTTCCCATTTCTCATATTTAAAGTAGAGACACTGGAATTCTCTTGTGTAGCTCTTGTTTCACCTCTAGGTACACTTTTTTTTTGTCTGCATATTCAGGATTCACATTAGACTTTTTCTGCTGTTGAATCAAATATTGGCTCTCTTGTTTGCTGCGATTTAGTACAAACATTAAATCCTCTTGCGAGTCAGGGTATCCAGGAGCCAGTCTACAGAATGTGGACAGACTGCATTGTAATTTTGTGTTATGTTGACCTAAAATGCCATTCATTTGAATGAGCCCTAGTGTTCCTTTTTAATCAGTTTTTTTACACTAGTAAATCATATGCCTCAACAAATCTGTAATCTCATTATAGGTTTCTTTGACAAGACACACTTGTAGTAAAACTATTGTCATTAGCATTAGTCCTCTACATCAAATTTTTGTAACGGTAGTCCCATATTTTTTGTAGTTTTTCTGCTACTTTTGTCAAATTACCTAAATTATCTGATTTCTCTCTTTTTTCTTTAATATTTATGTAATGCTAACATTATTTATGTCTTATAACATTTATCTGTATTTGTTAAAAATTTACAGAACAGACTGAGGATCTGTTGAGTCAATTCTTGTAAAACTCCAGGGTTCTGCGAGAACCTGGTAACTTCCTATCTAGGTATATACATTTAAATCAGATTTTAACTTTATGTTTTTGCACAATACCACTTAGTTATTAATAAAATGAAAAATTCTTTAACCACTCATGATGTAGGCAGATCAGACTCCTTCCCAAAAATAAAACCCCTAAAATATTTATGAATATTTTATCTCTTTATCACCATCAAAAAATGCAGTCTCAGCCAGTAATGACTTTGAGTTCCTTCTCTAATTAATGTAGTTTAAAAATTGTTACAAATTTTTATGAAACCTGGTTATTGATTTTTCCTGAAGTGTACATCAATATTTTTATAGCCTGAAATTTCTACTACATATCAGTATTTGTTTAGTCTTTTTCTACTTATTTTACTTGTATTTCCACTCTTTTTTTTCCTCTTCACCACTAAATCAGCAGCAGATTCCAAGTACTATTGCTCTAGTTTTGGTTACAGAGATGTGTCACATTTTATAGTCACTAAAGAGCTCCCTATTTTCACTGACCTTTTTCTACCTTTTTCCTTTTAAGTCATGCTGCTTGTAATCTTAGTGACAGATAACAAACGGTGTGATTTCAATGTATATACAGCAGGAAACAAAAGATATGGAAAGCAGTTTGCAGTTTCAAAGTCCAGTGGCCAACTGCAGATAATAATTATGAAGGAACAAGTACTTAAAAGGGAGACAGGCAGTAAATGACAGGCAGTGTGTCACTGCTGGAGAGGCTCTTAGCTCACATCCTCCGTATGGCAATTCAAAACTGATCAACTGGAACCTTGGAAGAGGAGGTATTTCCATTCAGATTTGTATTTTACCAATTATTAATTATGTGTCATGTAGCTAACTGGGAAAAAGCAACTGATTTTATTCTAATTTAAATGTTTTGTGTAGGAACGTTGAGCACTGATTTCCTGAATTAGTATTCTTACAGTGTGATGATATCATCAAAAACAATGTAGTACTTGGGGCAGAATAGGTAAGTGGTAAAAAGAACCACAGCCTCAAAAAATTGAGAACTTGCACAAAGACAGAAATGTTCATATTCAGAAATGAAAAGGAACTGGTAACTTTCCAAGTCACTGAACAACTTCAAACAGCTTTTTATTAAAAATAAAAATACTTTCCCACACTGAATAAGAAATATTTTCAAAAAGTCCTCCAGATTTCTGTGCAATAATTTAGAGCCATGCAGTGGCTCTAATACTTTATCAATGTCCTACAATGCATCTGTATACTTCAGCTTGGTATAAAAAGGGCAGGGGGAAAAGATTTCTTCACTAAAAAGAAGAGTTTGATATCAGACATTTTATTATTGTGATTAGATTTTTATTACACAGTCTGCACCTTCCTGTTTAAGAACCTGAAAACAGGCATTTTCTGGTTTACATTGAAACACGGGAGTCTTGAATGTCTCCTCAGCTGCTTCCTAATGTTTGTTCCACAGGAAGGGAGTTAGTTCATAGCATACTGTGCTTTGTTGTATCTGCATCAGCAAAGCAGATAAGCTCAGCCTCTCTTCATCTGAAAAAGGAACCGAGGAGTAGCACCAGGAGACAGTGCAGTACTTCAGGATATTGTGAAGATTTCAGGCAACAAGACGACTTTCAGGTAAGCAGAAAAGGTCCTCGGCTACTTACATTCCTGTGCTGCTTCCCAAACTGCTAATTTTGGCACTGAAAAACTCTGTCTTGAGTATGTTAGCATACATTTCAGTGCTGGGTAGTCCCTTCGTGCAGAAGATGGCTCTTCACCAGCTGTTCCCTGTGACACATGTGGGCTGGTGTCACATGGAAGGGGCCGGAAGGGCTTTTTCCTGAAAATCCAATGCTGAGATTTGGCTACTTGTGTACTTTGATTACACTACAGTTCTTTCCACAGAGACCTTATCACATGAAAGGGCAGGCTCCTCATGAGTCCAGGCACGTTTTTTGCTTTGGCAGATTCCTCCTTAGAATTCAGGGAGGCAGAAGATACTTTTCAGGTCGCAAGCATCATTTATAGCTTCTTGGGAGTTTTCCTGGACTGTCTACACTAGCACTCAGTAGAAGGGCTGCTGCAGTAGGACTGATGGCACTAAATCAAAGCACTGACAAAGCTTCTAAAGTACAATTCTTCTGTGTGCTTCCTGTGAGCACTTTCTCTCCTGCCCTCTTTTACCACCTCTGTTCAGGGCTGAACTTTTGGCACAGTCATTGACACACAGCTTTGTCAACTTGCAATTTGCTTAGTAAAAGTGTGGAAATACAGGATTAAAAGCTTGTTTGTCACAGAACTTCTTTGCTAGCACGGGGCATCAAAGCAAGTTGTTTTGTGTAGTGCTTTTTCAGTGCCACAGGGAAAGTGAAATCCATGCCAGACAATGCAGTGCATCAAGCCCAGGAAGCTGCAGGCGTTTTTCTTGTAAACTTGTCCTTTCATAGTTAAAAACCCAGACCCTGCAAAATCCCTGCAGTGTGGTGTTTCCAATGAGGTACAGCAAGAGTGGCAAAAAGAAGTGGGCATGCTTTGCTAATGAGGGCAAATTGTGCCAGCTCTTTACAAAGAATGGTGTGTTTCCATCCACATCAAACTCAATAGATGTGGAAAGAGGGGAGAGAGAGGCTATTTATTCTGCTGTTTATTCTTTTCTGCTCACCTCAGCCTGGTGTCTTGTAGAGACCATGGATTGTATTGTATCTGATCTCGCCCTCATTAAAAAAGGACACTATTTTGTGTGGAAATTGGATTGCCTAAGGGGGAAAATGGCAGTAGTCAGATTCTCACCACACACCCAAACATAGTATGCTCTCAGATAACATTGCTGCTGGCTTTAACAGCAATCATTCGATTGACAACAATCAGTTTGTGGCCTTTATTAGGTTCAGGAGTTTGGCTGTTGTGAATTGTAATATTTTATAGCTACTATTCAGGGTATTTATATGCAGTTTCAGACAGTGCTGCAGTGTATAGAGAGCATCCACTGAGAGTTTTCAGTTTTTAACAAATTTTGTAGTTTATATAGCATTCAACTATGCCAGACATTTTTCCTAGTATTAGACATTTTTTTCTTAAATACTTTCTGTGGTAACTTAATAAATCATTCCTCATATCCTCATGTTTAAATTATATTCCCATACACACTGCGTCCATCAGAACTGATGAGAGTGCAACAGTGCATGCTCTAACTTCCAAAGAGCTGGCATCTCACACCCTCATTAGCAGGAATGTATCCAGAAGTGATAAATGCTTTCTAAAGATCCAAACAGCACAGTTCCCTGTGACTTATTCACTTCCTGCTTTCCTTCAGAAGCAGCTGAAAGAGGCACTCTGCACCTGCCTTCTCCTTGTGCTGACATCTGTTTTTAAATGAAAAAAGAGGCAATGAATGTTAAGCTGGAACAACTTACTTTATTTATGATTGCAAAGAGTCTCAGCTTGAAGAATCAGTTCAATTCCAGTGCCTTTCACCTTCCTTGCTAGGCAGGGAGACAAAGAGAGCATTCATAGACACAACACATGTGACATGGGGCAGTCTAATGGCATTAGAACAGTTCAGTGAAACATTAATGAATTTACAGTGATGACAGCACAACAGTGCCAGGATCTAGTCTGCTCTGTGCTAAGTGGTTTTCATTAGTAACCTCAAACACAGAAAAACAGTCAGGTCTAAAATCTTTTCTTTTCTCACAAAATATAATCAACTATTTTTCTTTTGAAACTGGTAGCCATTCCCTTGTTTGCTGTGTCACTGGTGTTTCTCCAGTCTGTGTAATTTCTCAGGTTTTTCTCACCAAGCTCAGATAAGACTGCAGTTTTTCCTAGCATCTGATGGTTCAAATATATTTTTGCCCCTAATCTCCTGTGCTTCACTCTGCTTGCCTCAACAGCTGCTTGGACTGAGATATAGAAAAGACTTGCACAGAAAAATAGATGGTCCGACCTTGTCTATAGCACTAGACCTTTAATCCAACCTTATATTCACATCATTTTCTTCACCATTATACCTCCTTGTTGTCACATATCTGTGCTTACTTAAGAGTTTGAGTGAGGTGGATATGTAAGGTGTTAAGTTAGATGTCAGCAAGGTTCTTGAGATGAGGAAAGATGTGAGTGCTGGCTGTTTACACAAGATTTTATCCTGCCTCATAGACATCAAAAAAATTATTGCCCCATTGACTTAAATAAGCATGGTGACAGAGAAAGAAACCTCTGCCAGAATATCCATTTCCAGGATCCTGAAGAGGAAGGTGTTGGATATGAATAGATAAGTGCGTGTGGGAATTTCTCTTCACAGTCTACCCAGAACAGAACCTACTTTAACATCTACAAAATTATTCACAAGGTTAGTAATTTCATTGTAGATATCCCCTCATAAGGAGAACTGTGACTCTGTACTTCCAGCAAAGCAAACTAGTGCCAGATTTCTAAAATTTCTGTTTTTAAATATATCCCATGACATTTCTCTGAAGAAATAGGTGTTCTTCCAAAGATACATATTATAAATCACATTGTCCTTTCCAAAGAAAATGGGTAATGAACAAGGAAGGGGACAAAGAGGGAAATAAATTAGTGTCTGTCTTTATGTTTTATGGGATCTTCTAAATTTAAATGAAGCTGATTTTCAGTTACTTAGAGAAAGGGAGGCTGGGGTGGGAAAACATGCACTGCAGTCTGCAATGTTCATACAGAATGAGTAAATAGAATGAAGCTTGCCTTCCTTTAGTGTAATATCAGTGAAACGAAGCAGAGTGGGGTGCAGTGTAGACCAACTAATTGCATTAATACCTAAAGGTTTGGAGAGACTGGTATAGAACAGCAAAGGACTTTGTGATCTATACCCAAGTCAGCAAGAGCAAAAGCAACTTTCATAGCAGGCAGAGTTCATTAGTAGAGCAGTAAGGTCTGAGGCTGCTCTCCAGATGCACTGAAGTAGTTTTCTTACAGAAAATGTGACTCTAAGGACATCGTCATGAGAGAGGAACTACAGAAACAAGGCAGAGCAGAAGTGCATCCACAGAGGTTTATTTACTCCCCTGTCTGCTTGTCAATTGATTTCAGTGGGAGTTCTCATGTCAGCAGGGATTGCTGGGAGAAGACAAATCTATCCTCTTTCTATCAGAAATGCTTTGAGAATCAGATTTACAAAAATGTATTATATAGGATTGATTGCCTTCATTAGCCTCATTTCAGTAATATTATTAGATATAAATCACAAGACAATTTCTTATGGAATTACATTCTTATTAATATCACAACATCTTCATACCCCCACCAGTGATCATATTCATCTTTCATGTGCTGGAAATCCCAATAAAATTAGCTAACTGGACACTAATATCATGGCTGTATCTTTCACTCTCCTATATGTTCTGTTTTCTTGTTTTTATTTTTCTTTTTTATAGGGTTGTTTTTTGATGTGGTTTTTTTTTTTTTTTTTAGTTGTCAAATTATATTGCAGAGCACAGAATGCTTTTCTGGTCCTTACAATGTCTCATACATTAAAAATGCATTAGAGAAGATATCACCTACCTCAATTTGTTTTAAAATGTTTTTTCTTCATAGCTACTGAAAATAAGACTCATGAATGTACTAATCCTAAACAGAGTAAGTGGTCCAGACCAAAATTTACTAGTAAAATGATGATGTGAAAAAAAAAATCCGTATTCAAAACGATGTTCAAAACAATTCATTGCTGATAATACTCATAACAATAATAGGAACTTGGAGAGAAAATAAAATGACTTTGTCTAATTCAAACCTGAGGAGAAAATTTATTTTCCTATACAATGAAAAAGCTGCTTTCCAAAGTGGTTTTATCTCTACAGGACTTGTACAAAAGTAATGCTGTTACATACTCCTTCTCTTCAGTATGTAAAAGGCTGGGGGAGATATTTTTTCACACATATTCCCAGGCCTGCTCTATTCCCTTTGTGCTCTGTGAGATCAGCACAAAAGGTCTAGAAAGTAGGCTGGCAAAATCAGCTGCAGCTTCTCCTTGAGAGAAGGGCTCCCCAGGTGCCTCAATGCCAGCAGAGCCAGCTGTTCCCCACCAGCAGCTCACTCCTGCTCTCCAGAAGACTGACGGACCAAGGTCATCATGCTGACTGTGATCCCTGCCTGGGGATGGGAAAGCCCAGCCTCTATGGAATGCAGCTGGTGAGGAGCAGCAAAGTATCCCCCATCTACCCCAGAATGAGTTGCCAAAAGGTCCCTGCTGTCTCTCTGGATGTCAGGATCCTACATGCACTTACACCCTGCAGGTTTATACGTGAATTCTTTCTAACAGGACTTATTAGCAGCAGAAGAGCATGATTGCATCCAGACTGTGACATGGGGCTTCCTACAGAGCCTATACTTTTTGGTTTATTATATACCAATAATTTCACAGAATGGCTGAGGTTGGAATGTACCTCTAGAAACCAACTAGTCCAAAGCCCCTGCTCAAAGCAGCCCAATTTAAAGCAGATTTTCAAGATCAGGTCTCATTGGTCTTTGAATATCTCCAAGGATGGAAAATCCACCACCTCTCTGGGAAACCTGTGCCAGTGTTTAACAACTCTCACAGGAATTATTGTTTTTCTTATGTTTAAGTGAATTTCCTGTGTTTCATTTGCTCCATTGACTCTTATCCTGTCATTAGGCATCCCTGAAAAGATCCTGACTCCATCCTTTTCAATCACCTCCTCCAGGTATTTATTCACATTCCCTAAGCTTTCTTATCTCATGGCTCAATCACCCCAATTATCTGACTATATCAGCCTTTCCTGTTAGGGGAGACACTCCAGTTCCTTAACCATTTTCTTGGCCCTGCACTGGACTCTCTCCAGTAGCTCAACATATCTCTTGTCTTGAACAGCCCAGAACAGGACCCAGAGCTCCAGGTGTGGACTCCACAGCACTGAGGGACAGGATCGCCTTCCTTGACCTGCTGGCAACTCTCTTCCTAATGAAGCCCAGAAGGTCCTTTGTATTAAAACTGCTTTTCAGCTGGTTGACCCCACAGCTTTTAGGGGTACCTGCAGTTCTGTGGGTTCTTTTGACTTGGCATTTCCCTTTTTTCACCTTCAAGAGTTTTGTCAGCATGTTTCTCCAATCACAAGCACTTGGTATAGCAGCCACTCATTCCAGTTTCCTATAATCTGTAAATCTGCTGAGGAAGCATTAGTCCCACTGTCCAGCTATCTTATGAAGATGTTAAACACTTTTGGCCCCAGTATCAATCTCCAGTGTACACCTCTGGTGAGTGGCCTCCAGGTGAACTTGTGTGGCTAATCACAGTCCTTTCAGCCCACCAGTACAGGCAATTTTCAGTCCAACTCAGTCCTGTTATCTAATCTGTACATCAGGAAGGATGTTACAGCCTCCAGTGTCAAAAACCTTGCTAAACTCAAGGTAACAACATACACTGCTCCAACCAATCTGTAATTTCTTCTTGAAGAAAGGAGTGACATTAGCTTTCTTCCAGTCCTCAGGACCCTTCACTTCTTTTATTCAAGAAAGAATGGCCTTTCTTGAAATGCCATTCAAGGAAGGCATGGAAGAAATTCCTTTCTTGAATGGCATTTCAAGAAAGGTCTTGCAGTGACATTAACTCCCTCAGCACTTACAGTTATGTCCCAGCAGATTGACTTGTATTCATTCTAGCTGTGTAAGTGTCCCCTAATCTGGTCTTTCTCCAACAATGGCAATTCTTGCTTATTCCAGATGTTTTCTTGTCTCTTAGGGACACGTAGGTATCCCTAAGATCCCTGAAGGTTGATTTTACCATGTGTCCCTAAGAGACTAATGAGAAAAGAGCACTGAGTAAACTGAACTTTTCTGTGTCCTCTGTCACCAGGTTGCCTGCTCTGATCAGCAGTTGGCCAACATTTTGCCCAGTCTGCCTTTTGCTCCTGATGTACCTGTAGAAACCTCCCCTTTTGCCCTTCACATCTCTAGCTAAATTCAGCTCCAAGTGGGCTATGACTTTACTAACCTGATCCCTGCATGCTTGGTCTCTATATTCCTCCCATATCACCTAATTCTACTTCCACCTCTTGGATGTTTCTTTTTTTACCTTACTGGTAATCCAGTATGGTAACCAGCTTGCTGGTCATCCGTGCAGGCCTCCTCCCACCTTTGTTTTACTTCCTGCAGGTGGGGATTGACAACTCTTGAGTCTGAAAGAGGTGATCCTTGAAAATCCTCCTGAACTCCTCCTCTCTTCTGCAACAGGGTGTCACATGGGATTTTTCCAGCAGGTCCCATTGTTTGCTTTCCTGATGTCCAGTATTGTTAAATTGCTGTCTTCTCTCAGGATCCTGAATTCCATCTGCTCCTGGCATTCACATTCAGCGGTCTGTGTTGGGGCCGTTTCTGTTCAATATTTTTATTGATGACATGGATGAAGTATTGAATCTTTCATCAGTAAATTTGCAGATGACACTGAACTGGGAGCATGTGTCAATCTGCTGGAGAGTAGGAGAGCTCTGCAAAGAGACCTGGAACAGTTGGATGGATGGGCAGAGTCCAATAAGATGAAGTTTAACAAGTCCAAGTGCTGAGTCCTGCACTTTGGCCACAATAAACCCCTGTAACATTGTAGGCTGGGGCTGGTGTGTCTGGACGGTGCCCAGGCAGAAAGGGACCTGAGGGTGCTGGTGACAGCAGCTGAACAGGAGCCAGCAGTGTGCCCTGGTGGCCAAGAAGGCCAATGGTATCTTGGTCTGGATCAGGAATGTTGTGACCAGCAGGAGCAGGGAGGTCATTCTTCCCCTGTCCTGGGCACTGGTGAGGGCACACCTGGAGTGCTGTGTCCAGTTCTGGGCCCTCAGTTTAGGGAGGAGGAGGGCAACAAGGCTGGTGAGGGGCTTGGAACACAAACCCTGTGAGGAATGACTGAGGGAGCTGGGGTTGTTCAGCCTGGAGAAATGGAGACTCAGGGATGACCTTATCACTCTCTACAATTCTCTGAAAGGTGGCTGTAGCCAGGTGGGGGCTGGTCTCTTTCTCCAGGCAGCAATTGACACAACAAGAGGACACAACCTTAAGCTGCACCAAGGGAAATATAGGTGGATATTAGGAAAAAGTTTTTTACAGAAAGGATGATAAAGTACTGGAATGGCCTGCCTGGGGAGGTGGTGGAGTCACCATCCCTGGATGTGTTTAAAAAAGGATTGAATGTGGCACTCAGTGCCATGATTTAGTTGAGCTGTTAGGGCATGTATTGGACTCAATGATCTTGAAGGTCTCTTCCAACCAAGTGATTCTGTGATTCCCAACCAGTTCATCTTCATTTGTGAAAATCAGATCCTGTAGAGCATCTCCTCTTTTCACCTTCTTAGTCACCTGTATCAGAATTATTATTATTACTATCATTTTGTAAAATTATTTTTGCATTATTGTCCTTCAATGTACTCTGGAGACCTCTTGGATTGCTTTTGTCTAGCTATATCCCGCCATTGCAGCACTCCAGCTGTGTGAGTGGAATTCGCCTTTTAATCAGAGATTTTAAAAATCAGGCTCCCTCTGCTGAAGAATTCAAAGGTGAGAATTTTCCCTTTTTAAATTTCTTTTCCAAACAATTGGCAACAAACAGAAAATCCATTTCTCTGTACCATTGCAAAGCACATGTGTTATGGTCAAATATATCCTATGCTACTGTTAGTTTTGTAACAAAGAAATGTTTCTTTCAAAGGTTCTTATCGCCAAAATTAAATAGAAATGATAAACGGCTTGCTAATATTTTTCTGTGAGCCAGTTTTTAAATGGGTCACATTGTTCTTTCCTTTGCTAGCAACCTAAAATAGAAGTTATTATATCAACAGTGGTTTGCACATAATAAAACGCTATCTGATATTTAGTTCGGTAATATTTTCACTTGAAAATTAAGGCTAAAGTAATATCATTATTGTAAATTATCATAGTTTACTCTTTATTTTTCTATTTAAAAGCTATATTCTTGATAGCAAAAATCGCAGTCAGAGTTCTGAACAGATGAAATGCTCTTTTGGTACTGGGAAAAAGAATAATAAATATTCATGTTGACAGTATAATATTATTGAGACTTCTTTTCCCTTCATGGGCCAAATTCTCTGCTGGCATATTCAATGCAATTGCACAGACTCTGCTGGGACTTCACCAATTTTTGTTACAGAGAACACTGGACATTTTTTATTATCGTTGTAATTTTGTAAAAATAAGGATAAAATTGAAATAGAAGCATTGGCAGCATTTTCTTTCACAAATCCTGGATTTGAGAGGCTATTTATGAACATAAAACCGTGGTCCATTTCTCCCTGGAGTATCATGCAGATGTGCAGCTGCACAGCTGCAGCTCTTAAACACCAGGAGAATATGAGCTTTCCACAGACACCAGTAAAAAACCAGGCACATGCAGGCCACACAAAGTACACAGAGCCATCCAAGAGTCACCAGTACCTCCAGGGGAGGGGTTTTTTATGCTCACTGTGGAACACTGAGAAAATGGAAATTCAGATCAGCACAGAGTGCAAGTTGTTTGGCCCAGCTCAGATTTGTGGATCACATCAGTGCTGGTGAGGATTGTGCTCAGGCAATGCCATGTGAGGCTGTAGAGAATTCCTTCTCAGAGAATGGATTTTCTCACTACTGTGTAAGCAGCTTCTGCTCCCACTCAGCCCTCAGTTCAGGATTAAAGGGCAACTCAGGGCTCTGCTTCGGTGGCTGAAGTTAAAGTAAGGCTAAAATGGTCAAAGCCATTTGCAACAATGAAAAGCGTAATGAGGGAAAATAAAGAGGTCTTTCCACCACCTGCTGAGGAGAGGGGAAGTGCAGGAGAAAACAGACTCAAGTACAAGGTCCTGACTATTCCTGGCACCATGTGTTAGACTCTTCAGGGATTCTTCAGAGATGTGAACTTCACTTGCACTGAGATCAATGAAAACCTGTACATTCAATCTGTTTCTCATAAAAAATAACTCTTGAGTCTCTCCAGTGTGCAAGTCAGAACTGTCTGAAAGTCACAGGGAAATGAAGGGCTGAAAGGCTAAGAATTTTGTGCTTCTTTTTTCTTTTTATACACTTTTTATTCCCACAGATCCTGTGGGAAGCATAGGACTTCAGCACAGGGACAGCCAAAAAGATTCAGGGCTGTTAAAATAGTAGCTTGTTTAAATCCCAAGGTAAACTAGTTGTGCTAAATTAATCTATGAACCCTCACATCAGATCTAGAGCCTCTGAGCAGTACAGATATTTTGAGATGATCTAATTGTAGTTGGAGAAAGGGAGAGTGTGGGCACGAGTAACACTGTTCTGTGTGCCACAGTGGGGTTGGCACAGAGTGCAGTGCAAAAAGCTGACATGGGCAACACAGCCAGAGCACCAGGGAGCAAAGATATCTAGGCATTTCTACAAATTAATTGCTGCAATAATCATAGAATAGCAGAAATGCTATTCCAAATGCTTGCTAGGAAACTGAGGAAGATGTGTAAAGAAAATCTGGTTTTGGAAGTCGTGGCAGGATTGGGAAGAGCAGGGAAGGGTTTTGTTGCCAGCTAATAGATTAATAGACAGGAATTGCCTCTTGTGAGAGTTTTTCCAGCTCTTCAACAGGAATCAACTGGGTAGCTTTGTCTTCTAAACTCAGGCAGGACCAGTTAAAGCAGCGCTTCTCACCAGAGTGAATTAGATGATACAAGTACTGCCATCTTTAATATGTGTTGGGAAGCAGGGGACAGGATTCAGCAGGTGAAGGCTGAGCAATGGAGGTGAAGGAGATGAGCATTTGGGGAGCACCAGGGTCCTTCTGGACAATGCTCTTTTGTGAGTTTGGTGCTGTCAGATACTGTGGAGTGGGAGCAGTACATCCATCCCCACTCACACCCAGCCGAACATGGCACCACATAACACCGGAAACCATCTGGGTATTGCCAATATAATCACTAACACCAAACAAGAAGGCAACAGAGAATACTTCTAATGTACTGCTGGGAAATGTGGAATTTGTAGTATATTGCTATATCCACCCTCGTTGGAGGGGTGCCATTTAAACACTGAAATGGATGTTTTTCAGAAATTCCGGACAACACTTTTGTTTTTACCTCTCTGCACAAATGGTGGAAAACATTTTTTTTAAAAAAAGTACACAGCAGACAGAAAACAAAATGAATAACAATTTCACAGTTTCTGACTCCTTCAAGATGTGATTGATCATTACATTGCCACAGGTCAACCTCTGCCATAGAAAACTCCAGATAATCTTCAGCTGCATTTCCTAAACCATTAATAGGATAGACAAGGCTAAGATAACAATGCACAATTTATTTTCCAAAAGCAGCTGACAGGAGGAAATGGATACCAAATGAATTAACTCATTAGAACAGTACGGCACATTTGGAAATTCAAAACAGACTGCCTGGAATGATTTAAATCTATCACGAGGTTAATGTCAGTCCCTTGCTTGGGCGTGTCAGTGTTGTAAACTAGTGATCCAGTTTTAGAAAGGTTGATGTGTACACACCCTGGGACTTGTGCCTTTGGGTGGCCTGGACTTAATTAATTACATGACTTGAATACCACCTATTGAGGCCCCCACAGGTTGCATAGTATGTACAAGGGTTACATTCACATGCAGTGACACACAAAAAACCACACAGGCATACCAACACTTCCTAATGTAAACAAAAAATATTTGTTAGCTTGTTGAGAATCATTATTAAAATTAGCAAGTATCTTACAGGCTGTAAATACATTCTGTTTTTAGGGAACTACGTCTATATCTAGAGCAAAAACTTGGCTGTTGTCTCAGGGGAGTAAAGTTTCTCTCATGCCTGATTTATAACCAACTGAGAATTTCTCAGAATTGGGTTTTAAAATTTGTCAGCCACAAGTTGTCAGCCAAGCCTATTTTCTCCTGGTAAGCTCCCACCTGTGTCTCTTTCATAGTTGCAGCAGTATATTTTTAGAAAATTGTGGAGTCTTATTCAGCATACCAGACTCCATTACAGCATTGCTAAGGTAATATCTACATTTATAGCTGTCATTAATATGGTATTTAAGTGCTTTAGTTGCTCTTTTTTCCTTCACAGGGTAATAAGCTGTAATTAAAGGAGTCAGGGGCTGTATTATGGAAACATTTTCCACCACATGTGTAGCACAAAGATTACTTTGCAAAGAGACAAGCGGGAGCCAAAGCAGTTCAGAGTATTGGTTCATATATTCATGGCAATAGCGCAATGACACTTGTCATTAAAAGAACAACATTCTAACACAATAACTTGTTCAATCACTGCATCTGAAAATGGCTTAAATTTGATTAGTGTGTGCAGACAATGGGGACTAGACAACAGCATAGAAATGGTCCTGTTGATTTATATCTGAAGAGCCCACACACATGAGCTACAAGCAGCAGCTGTAAAAAGCTCTTTGCTTCCCTTTCGGTGCAGAAGTCACTTGGAACAAGGGTCATCCCAAAACAAAAGCAATTCAAGCAGCCTATCTCAGAGGAAGATGAGGAAGGAAGGAGACTTATTTCATCTTCTGCACTGTATCGTTTTTACATCATCCCAGATTATGCAATATACCATGGCAGGAACTGTGAAGCATGAGTTCATCCAGAAAGGGCACTTTCATTAGCACTGCTGCCGTGTGTGCTCTCAGATGTCTGAGGTGGAAAGGTCACAGCCACAGACTTCACAGCACCTGGCCTGTCTACACCCACCCCTGGTTATCCAGAGTTATGAGGAAGAGAGGTTAAATGCTTTCATATGAGGTGTATGTTTATCCTGGTGGCATACAAAGAAGCATCCCATTAAATTAAGTAGCTCCCTTCTTAAAAATGGCAATTACTGTGAAGCACAAAGTAAGATTCCATGACTTAGTGATCTGATTTCGTTTGGCAGTGATGGTTTACAATGTGTAGTGTCAAACACTATATAATGTCAATGATAAAGAGAGCACATGAGGATTTACAATGTATAATGACGTGAAATGTCTTTGGTGCTCAAACTCTCACTCCTTTGTTTGCATGTAAACCACAAACTGGTTTGGCATAAGGCACAAGATGTTTTTCTCATCTCAAAACAAAAAAATGAAAGGGTCAGCTGTACTGGAATGAGGTAAAAGTACAAAGGTAAGGGCGGGATTACTTCAGATCAGGGGATTACTTCATTTGGTCACAACCCTTCTTTTCCTTGAATATCTGGATTTAGTATGATTTTCCAATAATCTTCAGAGAAATGTTGAAAGTCCATTTTTTAAACTGTACAGCTCTTTGTCCTTTAATTGAATCACCCACATACATGTGCGCACACACACACATGCACACACTCTTAACCCCTTTCATTATTCACCAAAAGGCTTTAGTGGCCCCAAGTCCCAGCAGTCCTGAAATCAAACAAGTTGGTATTTTATGGAAGCTATCTTGCAAATTCTTGCAGAACAGATGTGTGATTCCAATTCATGCAACCTGCCAGCTCTGTGAATTGAGGGTCCGAATCAGATATAGTCCTCTTCTTTTGTTTTGTTCTGGCTTAAAACAGCTCTCTGAGATCAACTTCATCCATGCAATTGTCCCCAAGAGAATTGCTAGATTTAGCTGACAGATGCAAAGAATCTCATGTTGTCACAGAATTCCCCAGTGTCTACTCGGCACCAGATGTCAAAGAATGCAAATCTACAGCTGGGTCTGGTGCTCATTTGTACTCCTAATTCCCTCCCTCCCAGCTGTTGTTTTCCATTTCCATGTACATAGAGTTGAATTTTCAGATGTAGGAGATAGACACTTATGGCTCCCAATATTGATATGAATATACATGCTTGTTTACCTGGAAAATATCTTTCTGAGTTGAATAGTAGTGTATTTGTGTGGGTATATTTGAGTACGCTTACCCATCACTATTGAAAACAACCTTACTCATAAACACAATCTCCTCTCAGTAAGTTCTCTGAACTGGAGTTGACTTTCCAAGTAGCTGTTTAGAGGTATAGAATAGGATTTTCACCCTTGTTTAGGCCTCCTGGACACCATGGAAATAATGAGCATGATCACAGTAATAAAAAACAAAAGACCTACAGTCGTGAGGAGCTGCAGAGCAGTGTTTATTCAGTCATCTGGGGGGCCCTTTGCTGGCTATCCTTTGTGTCCTTTAGGGAAGGAAGTTCTAGCCTGGGACTACAATGACTGGTTTTAAATTTTGGTCTCCCTCATATAGATATTAGCAGCCTGTACAGCTTTTGAAATATTGTCAGACAATATTCGTCTACAAGAGCTTAACTGATTTTTCCTTTTTTTCCCTTACCTAAATTGGAGGAAATTTGAAATAACAGGTAACGGTGACTACAGCAGTCTACATTTGTTTTCCTGAGCTTCCTGTAAATGAATTCAGAAGTTCGGAATTTCTAAAGTTCACTTGCAGTGACCTCTAGTGTAGTTTAGATTTCCTTTTCTTAAATTAAGATAGCATGCATATGGAGACGTTCTCTTTCTACTTATTTGTGTGATGATCTTCAATTCACTGAGTTCTCTGTTGTACAGCTTTTAATAATAATCTAAGAAATTATTTGGTTTATTATACTTCTGATTTTCAGCAAGTCAAGAAAGTTGGTTTCTTTAAGGGCTAAGGACACATTACTGTGTTTTTAAGGGATGAGTCATAAATGATGGGAGAGGAAAAGTACGAAAAACACAGGTTCAAATTTAAATTAAAAGTCCAAATTAGACAATCACATGTAAATTCCCACTTTTTAAGGAAAGCATAGCATGCACTTTACCATTATAACATGCCTTATAACAGACTGCAGTAGTTTTCCAGAACATTCACCTTTCTGCGCTGTTTTTATTGCCCTCAGCTGGATGGGGATATTGTTGTCTTGGTTTAACCCCTCTGCATGTTTCAGTGCCTGCACCAAATGCAGATCACCAAACAGCACTATCTCCCCAACTTCACTGAGACCTGAGGTGGTAAACCCATGCCATGACCAGCAGTGCTGAACAGGTTTCTCATCCAGTACCTGCAAATAGCATAGACTCACCTCACCTCACTGCAGCTACCACACACTTCTCCAAGTCACTGCCTGGCTTGCATGCAGCTCTTTCTGCATCCCTGCTGCCCAATGCTCCAACGTCTGACCCTGAGGCAGGCAGAGCCAGGTCAGGTACCTCTATCTTCCATGTCAATACTCAGAAGTCTTCACATTGCCAAAAAGATTGAATCAAACAAATCTCACTACAAAATACTGAAAAGTTGACTCCTGAAGTTGCCTAAGCTGATGCCTGAGTCCTATTATTGTCACAAAATGTTTTAACATAATTTGAGTGGTAGTTAGCAAACACAGAAGTGGAACACAGACTTAGGGAGAGTCCCCAGATATTTTTGTATTTATTAACCATGCCCATAAAATAGAGCAATGGTAATGAAAATGTTAAGTGTTAACAGCACTTTGGGGAAGTCTAGCAGCATTTATAACTGCTATTATTATATATGTATCCACAATATCCATTTTTTAAAGTAGATAGTAGTGCCAATTTAGGAAATGAGTGATTTAAGATAAAAGAAAAAATGGTATTTAATGGTTTTACATTAGGCACTAGTAAAGCTATCCACCTATCAGATAGGAGGAAAGGAGGGAGAAGAGTGTAAATACTTTCTTTGAAGTGATATGACCTGGCACAAATAGCCTCAGTGACATTCTAAGATCAAACAGTCCAATCATCAGGTACACATACTTCAGATTGCAAGGAGAAGTTTTGCCAAGTTGAGCCTGATCTGCCTAGCCTGATCTGAGCTAGTGCTCAGAGTGACAAAAACTTTTGTTTAATTCTGACTTTTTGAAGTTTATCCTGCATATTTTTAAAAGTATCACCAGGTTGCATTTCCGTATTTATTTGACTTCTAATGCATTCTAGTGACAATATCCCAATGAAATATTTATTTAAAAAATCAAAAACACATATACCAATTTACATTTTCAGGCTAGTGACTGTTTGCCTGAAGGATTAGAAAAGAATTACTACTAAGGCAAAAGCAAATATTTTTAATGTAATGAGGAAATACATGTTCAGAGGTTTTAAAAAATTAAAACCTAGCCAAAGATGATATTTAAATAAGATAATTCATTAAAAAATAATGTTAAAATGTTGAACAAACATTACAAAAAAGAGGAAGTGCTAAAAAAGGTAGGGAAGTCAGGGAATTTTTCAAATGCTCCGTACCATCAAATATATATTAAATTTGAGACTGCAAGATACTGAGAATTAAACTTTGAGGAGTCAGCAGGAAGACAAAGTGCTGATTGTGCCCAGAGTAAAGCACAAGAGATGCACAAGGAAGGGAATTAAAAGCCTGTCTGAAGGGATATTTGGAAGGTTGAGGAGAAACACTGTTCTGGAGCAAATGGGCAGGTGGGCAGCAGTTGCATTAAAAAAAAAAAAAAACTGAGGGAAAAGCAATGTCACCTACAAAAATCATTGAGAAAGAGGGTTAGAGTTTCTTCCATTGCGAAGGTTTTCATTCACAGGAAGCAAATAAAGGACATTTGTGCAGTAAAAAGCAGTCTGCCAGAGCCTGTCCCTCATGCTACACACATCACTTCTGTCAGAAAGGAAACATATGTTCTCAGCCAGCACCAGTCTCCAGGAGCCAACACGCTGCTGGAGATGGACACTGAGCACACGGAGCCCTGGCAGGACTGGTGTGGGAAATGGGGCTTGGGCACCGCAGCCAGGCTGTGCACAACAGCCATCCCTGCTCATTCAGAGCTCTCTGGATAAAACCAGATACCTCTGGATTCATTATAGTGAATGTCTGCCTTATGTTCATTATCATAGAAATTTATCTCAGAGGCACTGCCTTCTGCCTGGAAAATAAATGTTTCTACTTTGCTTCATTGCCTAATAGCTGGAGGAGTCCATTACCTTGGAAAAGCATTTTTTCCATTTACATTGACTCTTAAATATTTTATGATCATTTTTCTTTCTAGCTTTCACAGTAAAGAAAGCAAATACATGACAGACACAAGATGTTAAATAGTCACCAATGTATGTAATTTAGTGTATATATTGATCTCACCTATTTTTATCCTGAGTTTCTATAAATTGTACTATACACTATACTGCTTCCTTTAATTATTTTCATTTACTTTAGACTGTCAGTGCTTAGTTTGACTACCTTTCAGTCTCTATCCTATAAATACTTCATAGTGTAGAAGTATTTAGGAGGTGCAGCATTTCAGCTAAGCAACTCTGAGTCTTGGATCTTAGTATTTGAAAGGCATTTGATTATTACTTCTCCTCTGTGAGGATTGTTGCAGTGACATTTCCATGTAGAAAACCACCTCTGCCACTAACTCACTTTCAGTTATTTTGGAATAAAACATTATATTTATCAGTCTGAAAAAGATGGTAGAAGACTTTTTTTAATCATCAACTGTAATACACTCTGCACATACAGCCAAAATAATAATGAATATTAATAGTGTCATTAATTAATACAAAAAATAATCCAGCTACATTTGTTGAGAGCAGGGAGCAGAGGGAGACTGAGGCACCTTAGGGATGAACTGATAGAATATCTCTGAAAACTCATTTCAACAGCACTTTTTGCTTTGCTTACTCTCTTTTTTAGGAATCACAATGAAAGAATGGCATTAAGACTACCTGGCTTCCCCTGCATGTATCAGCTGAAAAGAAATGACCAGGTGTGTATGGGGAAACTGAGCCAAAACCTACCTAAGACAAGGGGAGATTTTCTGGACTGAACCACTCCAGGCGGAGGTACAGGTCACAGGCAGGGACCTTGTTGTGTGTGTAAAGCACAATACCCATGCTTGGTGCCATGCAGGAAAGGGATGATGGTTGTAAGAGTCACAAATGTTGTGCACTTGATTAAATCAAACCCAAATGCTGCAACATTGTGGGGAAATTATGTCTAGGGTCATTATGGTCTGTAATATCTTGTAAAATCTAGCTTTGTTTTTTTGAGTCTCAGTGTGAAAACACTTCAAAGAGATGTAGATTCAAAGATTTTGTGAATTTTATGATTCACAGACATACAAAATGGGTAATGCCCCACTCCCAGGGAAGGAACCACAGTGGGTCATCTGGTCCAAGCTCCCTGCTCAGATAGGTCATTCGTAGAGCACATGACACAGGATTGTGTCCAGATGGTTCTTGAATATTTCCAGTCAGGGGGACTCCACAAACACTCTGGGCAATCTTTTCCAGTCACCAGCACAGTAAAGTTCTTCCTCGTACTCAGATGGGACTTTCTGTGCATCAGTTTCTGCCCATTGCTTCTTGTCCTTTTGCTTGGCACCACAGAGAAGGGGCTGGATCCGTCCTCTTGGCACCCTCCCTTCCGGTTCTGGCAGAGATTGATGATATCTTCTCTCAGCTTTCTCTTCTTGAGGCTGAACAAGCTCAACTCCCTCAGCCTTTCTTCACAAGAGAGATTCCCCAGTCCCTTAATGCTTTTCACTTCTTGGAATGGAAAAAAACTTAAGCCCCTTTAAACATTCTATTTTTAATATCAAAGCCAAAAAATTATTAAGTGTTCCTAGAAAAGTCATTCTTTTCCGTAAAATCTCTTTCTCCATTTTGCTTAAGCACATATTAATATTGAACAAAATGTTTCAGAAATTCTTCCAACCTTTGTGGAACTGATTTACTATGTGTAGGATATAAATGACAGCAAGTTTCAAAGGTCAGGGTATGAAATATTATGTTATTGCAACATATTGACTGTATCCACTGACTACCACTGCCTATACAAGACTGACTAGGTATCATAATATGAATATTTTTTCTTCTAAAAAGAAAAATACAGGTCTCGAGAACACAGTCTTTTACTACCTTCTCTGAGTCTTGGAACTTTAAGCAATTTAGTCTGTTTCCAAGGAGTAGTTACAAAAGAGGTGAGTTTTAAGGCTGGCTTCAGAACTGGGCAAATAAGCCTTTGTGTAAAGTAAATGAACTATGGGGGAATGAGGGATGTTTGAATCAAATCATCTAATAAATTCAGCCAGAAATGGGGACTGACTAGGGAGAATAAAAAGGTCATAATAGTTGAGTACTTTAGTTTCATATTTCTTTGTTTAATGAAATTCCTTATTTGAAGGCACAGAATATTTTTTTAATGATACCTTTCAAACAAAACATTTGACATATTGTTTTAAAACAACACTTTTAATTACTGTATTTTTTTAAAATAAGATGATCAAGATGTCCTAAGATCCCAAGATCTTAAAACAGCACTTGATCTTTAAAGGAAGAAAAACAAGAAGGACCCAAAATGTGCTTCCCAAAAGCCTTAGCATACCT
This sequence comes from Sterrhoptilus dennistouni, assembly GCA_013397095.1. NCBI lineage: Eukaryota > Metazoa > Chordata > Aves > Passeriformes > Zosteropidae > Sterrhoptilus > Sterrhoptilus dennistouni. The sequence continues at coordinate 1,226,023 of VWZU01017690.1, forward strand.
ATATATATGTATATATATGTGTGTGTATGTATGTGTATATATATGCCCCATTCATTTAACTCCTTCTCTCACCAGAAGTATTTGCTCTTCAGACAACTTTCTCACTGTGAAGCATAGGGCATATAATCTGTTGAGTTGTAGCTTACACTGCAATTAGATTTGCTTCTTAGAACATTTTCTGAAATTTGCTTTATAGATGTAAATTTTACCTAAATCCCTGGGCCCGTTGTCTCCTATTGGCCAGCCCTAGACCTTCATAGATGCCTTGTTAATAGGGAGCACTATTGCTCAAAAATTTAAATGGAGTTTATTTAAGCTGTTTGAAAGTGGTCCTAGATTTATTACAATCCCTTAAACAACTTTCAAAAATACATCGAATTTCTAACACAATACTTGACATACTTTTCTTCTTTTCTGTCCATATCTTTTTTTTTTTTTTTTAATTAAACGAATAGGAATATTTACAGGACTTTTTTAGAGCCTGCTTATTAAACCATCATACTGGGGAATTTTACATCAAGAGAACACTTCCTTCTTAAGTCATTCCAAGAGGTATGATTCTATCACAAAAAGGAATACAACATATCCCAAATATATGTTCAACTAATAATATAGAATGCTTGTTTTTTGCAAGCATGGAGAGACAATAACTCTATAATATTAGAACTTAATTGTATTTCTACCAAAGAGTGGCAATTTGCTTTATGATCTACCACTTTTGCATGCCAACTAAGGCAGAAAACTGAAGTCACAATTTCAGCACTTCTCTTCCACACCACCCAGTAGTAACATGACATAAAGTCACATATAGTTTCCCACAAAGTCTCTTTTATATGGCAGCCTTCCAATGCCAAAAGGAGACCTACAAGGGACCTAGAGAGGGATTTTTTACAAGGGCATGTTGTGATAAGACAAGGGGTAATGATTTTAATCTTAAGGAGGGTTTAGATTAGAGCATGGTGAAGCACCAGAGCAGGTTGCATGGAGAGGTTGTGGATGCCCCATTCTGGAGTTGTTCAAGGCCAGGCTGGATGGGGCTTTGAGCAGCCTGGTCTAGTGGAAGGTGTCCCTGCCCATGGCGGGGGGGTTGGAACAAGAAGACCTTTAAGGTTCCTACCCAAACTGTCCTATGATTCCATGATTTTATTAGCATAGGCTGCTATGACTCATGTTTTAGTTGCTGAACTGTCTTCGGCCAGTGTACTTCAAAGGCTCACACAATATAGCAAAGCTATATCTTGCTAAAGCAGAGAAGACTGCATTGTTCCTATGCAATTTTGGCAAGATCTGGGAAAAGAGATTCTTTTGTCATTAAGTTTCTACACTGGAAATATTTCCACGCTAAAGTTCAGGGTGAGGCAGCAGCGTTTGCCACTACTTCACTGAAACTTTAGTAAAGGAAATATATTCAAAGTGTTCTAATTTCCTTTAAAATATTTATTTCAGTGTATACTTTTTGTTCTTATTTGTATAAATTAACATGAACCCAGTCAATCACGTCATATATTCAATGCAACATATTTCTTAACATTTTCTTCATCCCATGCTCAGTAATCACCACACATGGACCAACCTTTCATTCCTGATTTCCATCACTTCCTTCAACTCCTCAAAAGGAGTAAAGGACAAACATGTTTTCCAGCACACCCCAAGGGAGAAAATGAGGCTAGACTGAGGCCAGGAGTAACTTCTAAGGTTGACGGCACACAAAAATCCTTTTTCCTCCAGCCCCAAAATTCGCAGATGTGTATCTACAATTTTGAGTCTTCCATAGTGGGCACTGAGATACAGTGTTTTGAGCGCTGAGTAAAGCACAACCCATTTATTTCTTCATGCCAAATGTACCTTTAGGAGGCATGTTTGTTTAGATTGGCCAGGTCATCTGAATAATTGAGTTTCTGTGATATTTCTATTCTTCACCAGGCTAAGAAATATGCAAACTCCAAAGGAAGAATTATCATAACCTTACTATTACTTACTTGCATTATTTGTTTGTACCCTTATGGTTTTTTGTTGGTTTTATATCTTCAGCTAATGCAAAAAGTACTTTTCAAATAGTATTCATGCAAGGAAAATCCCTCTGGTTCACCCAGGTTTGTCTTCATCCTCTGAACCTGAACTTGCTCCATCTTTGCTACATACCCTCAGAACATTAGTGAAAAACTATTACAGATTGTGGAGTCCTCCTGTTTTGAGGAGGCTGAAATCTGATCTTACTCTCCTTGTGTAATCTCCTTCCTTGACCCAAACCCTAAGACTCCTCCCGTGCAATACCCTATAAAACCCCATAACCTTGCCCCTATGAGTTCTCTTCATCTTCTCCTCCCTCCCTGGCCTTGGGGGAAATAAAAATGGATTCTCAAGCTTAACAAAATAGAGCCTTGTCTCGACTATTTCCCTGCTGGCGGCTGTAACCTCCCTGGACACAATGATCACTGTTGCCACTCAGTGCAACAATAGATAGAAAAAATTACCTGCTGATAGCAAGGTACCAAGCTTAGATTATTGGATTTTTCATGCTGGAACTTAGTCCTGTTGTATTTCATCTACCCTCTCATCAAGATATCTGCAGAAACCAGCATCAACACTGTCAGTGCCTACAAAAATTCTCCAAATTATGTCGGTCAATGTTTATTCTCACAGAATGTTTGAGATGGAGACCTGTGAATGACTCTAACCAGAAGAGCATGAAAATCAAGAATATCATCAGCCAGTTTTCCTTTCACCTCATGCTGTTTTGTTCTCCTAAGTCTTATAGCTGGAATCTGCTTAGAGAGATACAGTTGTTAGGGATTTACAGAAAATGCCTAAACATTGTACGGCATCACAGTCCATATCAATTCTCTTGAAGTATTTCAAAAAGAGTAGAAGCTTTGCTTTATCTCAGCACTAAAGATGGGCTTCAGTGTTTGTAAGCACTGTTTGAGTGTCTGTGTCATAACTCAGGACCCAGAGAACACTTTTTCTTCTTTTATCCACTGATTTCTAGTTGATATGTGCTGCAATCTGGCTTCTAGGAATCTGTAAGACTGAAATGAGACTTATAACTTTTTTTTTCTACCCATATAGCCCAGATGACAAACTTCAAATAAGTGGAGCAAAGCTCATGTTCAATGTTGACATTGTTTATCTTCTGTAACTGTCTTTCACAGTAAATATATGAGTCAAACAGTTTAAATCCAGGTGAACAGAGATATATTTATTACTACCCAGAAAAAATGAAAAATTTCTACATCTTGATCCGCTTAATATTCTTACAAAGACATTCTAAATTAAAAGATACTTATTTCTAGATTTTATCCACTTAACATACAATGATTTATCATAAGCATTTATTATAAATCTTAAACAGCTTAAGATAACTTGCAAAAAAAAACATGCTAGCCTTCCTCTCAGAAATATAAAAATAAATCAGCATATGTTGGCCTGAGTTAACACACATACACTTCCTTCATTCCTCACTGCCTAGTGCCTGATCCTTAACAGGATCTTTTCCCTACCTCTGCTGCCTTCCAGTGGCTCTACTGCCTTTCAGCTGTCACCTACTCTTTTAGCATTTGTTCTTTCTTCTATAATCTTTGGTACTCCTTTAGTAAGTCTTGCTTTAATCTGATTTGCCTGATTTACTTTATAATGAACGTTGAGAGTGTAAGTTAAAAGCTTCTTTCCCAGTTTCCCCTCTCATTCATTGATTTTAACTGTTTACAGAGGTAAAGGAAAGGAGCTCAGTTTCTGGAATATTTCTAAATTTGTAAATGTCCAGATATCTCAAATTCTTAATCTGCTAGTCCTCACTGTTATTTCTTTGCCATTCTCTGATTACAAAAAGCCTCTTCTTTGCCCATCTCTCCAAGTATGACATCATTTCTTGTATGATTCAATGGAAACATCACAGTGTCATTTATAAAAATGTGTAGCATAGCTGGGAACTTGTTTCAGTGTTTTCTTCCACACTTTTGTTTCCTGCATTCACTTGGAAATATCCACCATCCTGACAAGAAAACCCGTCTCTAGGTTTGTCTCTTCCTGAGTAAATGGCTGTGAATGGTTTGTGATAGCTGATACCTGCATGAATGGTTCTTTCAGATTACAGGGAAGATAAACTTCTTGGAGAACAAGCACAAAATTTTTTGCTAACGGAAGTGTATGAACATCATACCTCTCCTGATGAAACTCAGGAAGGATTCATTATGCAGACAGTACAAGTTATTATAGCAGAAAAACAAAATTAGCTCTTATATCATTCAACTGAACCTGCGCCAAAACAAGAAGGAAATCACTGAAGTTGTGTATAATGCATGAGGTATACAACATTGTTGAAAATTGATTTTTTTTTTAATGATAAAGGGGAATTGGCACAGAAGTGATATGTAATTTTAAGTTCTTAGCCTAATAAAATTGCTAATTTTAATTGCTATTCGAAGAACCTTATTTTCCTCTATGGCATTATGTAAAGAATCATTCTAGCTCAAATATCCATGGGAAATGTTTAAAGGCCATTACAGAACAAACAATGAATATCAAAGCAACAGCACTAAACCAGCAAATATCTCAAGCTGTGGTGCCAGGACTTGGCTGTTTAGCTATCAAACAGACATTAACAGATAAGTTATTATTCAACAAAGTTGAATGCAAAAAGCTTAATGCATCAAAACAATAAAGTAAAATACAATCTAAAATTTGATGAATGGGAAAAACTGCACATAGCAAAAACATAATTTCTGTGTAATATTCTTAATTATGAAATACTAACATTTCAGCATGCAAGGTTTTAGCAGCAATTTGGAATCCAATTTATGAAACAAAGTCCCACACATTTACATATAATTGTATGGTGCAAAAGATGCCAGCATGTACTGAGAAGAGGCTTTCGCACGCAGTGGCTCAGAGCAGGGCAAACAGCACAAAGCCCACCACATCATCTGTCTTGCCCAGACACTTTTCTGCTCAGAATCAGAATTGTCTTGTGTAACAATAACAAGAGCCAGAAGCTCTTATCACCTTCCAGGAGGTGACCTCTGCAGGAAGGCAGAAAGGTCTGTAGAAGCACACCCTTTTCCTCTCCTGACCTCAGGAAAGCCCTGCTCATGGCTGAAATGCCATTGGAGAAGGACAATACATGGGATTCCAAAAGTGGTGCCTGCCAGATATATCAGCACATGGATAAATTGGAGTGCTTTGCAATAGATAGGGACTTTTACACATCTAACTGAAATATGTGCAATTGCAGAGAAAAGGAAATACTAAATGTAAGTAGCATGAAAGTTAAGTGTCAGTCAATGAAACACATTACTCTAGCAAAACTAGAGAGGCATGAACATTCAACTAAAAGCAACGGAGGGATGCAACTAGAAAGATATTTAATAGTGTCGTTGAAGATATGAGCAGATGCTGTGTTCACTGAAAACAAGCAAACAAAAAGCAAAAATATTTTTAAGCTACTTTTATAAGCAAGTGTCTCTATTCCATAATGATAAACCAGTGCACATAACTAAAATCCAGCAACCAAATCTTGGCCATTACGACAGCACCAACAAAAATTCCTTTTTTCTAAGTATTTCCTGCATGTGTATTATTAAATGAGGGAATAAACAAGAGAAAAAGAATAGAAAACAGAGTCCAACTCCATAGTTAAGGCAGTGCCTAATAAAGGACCTCATTTGTACTATTCTGCATTATAAACTCTGAGAACTATCCAAAGTAGACAGATTTTAGGGTAATTTGTAAATCAATTACTTTCTTGTTAACATCATTATGAAGAACACTTTGGACATTACACAAACATTTGCTCAAAACAACTAATTTGGGTTTAAAAGCAGAGAAGTGCCTGTAGGCAAACAAAAATGCAGGCCATATGTACAACAACTGAACAAAATTAATAACTACATTGAGTTAATCTACAACCAATTAATAATCATTTAATTCGAAGTAAAACTATAGTTTAAAATACCCCATGAGGCATGTAAGTGGTAGAATTTTTTCTATATGCTCTGCGTCCTAACTGGCAGGAACAATTTGATCATAACAATTACATTTCAGTAATGATATTTAGTAATAGACATTTAATTACAAAACAAGGAGGTAATGTAAAAGTCATAATAACAAGTAAGAACGGAAGTCCTGGCACCACAGTCTGAGAATAAGTAGAAAACATAATACTATTAATGATAGTAGCCACAACACTTAATTTTTAAATATTTGAGTGAGAACAAAGCTGAGTAATGGCACAAACATTTTTTTCTGATCAAGCAACACAAGTCTCTTTGCAGACAGAAGGACATAAAAAGTTTAGACTGAGCTGGATTAAATACAATAGTCTTAGGCTATAAAAACATCTGATTTATGGCTTTTATATAACATGGTTTTTGTGTGCAAATGCAGACTGATTTGTAATGGCTGGAAAAGAAGTCCATATGCTAACTCATCAATTGCTTACCAAGTGATGACTTCAAATTGTAGTTAGCTATTTCAAAATGTTTTTAAGAAAAGGTCACTTTTGTTGTTTGACTTGGACATGCATGTTTTCTGCCATCCTTTGTTGCTCAGTGCTTTGCATATTTCATAGGAATACAAGATTGAAAGTCCTCCCTCCCATGTAGTCTCTAAATACATTCCCTGCTGGCAAAGACAACCATGTGAATAGTTTGCTATCATTTAGTTATTATTAGATACATTAGACAGCTTCCTTTTTCCTTTTTAAAAATATTGTCCAGGGAAGCTCTGTAAGTCTCATTATGTTATGTTCACTGCCAATGCTCATGAACAAAGGAGAAAGACATGCAATAAAACCAAAACCACATGTGGATTTCTGGCATGACCTGAAGTCAATGGGTGCTGTGAAATTTGTTTGGATTTTACCCTGCAATTATAAAAAGGTAGTTTCTTACTTTAGGGCTTTTCTCACTCAGCCATCAGAAGCTTGAGAGCAAGGACAGGAATGTAAGGCTAGATTCACAAAGGGATTAGAGCCCAGGATCTACACAATGAATCTAAAAGTCACCTACCTGGAGCTTTTCAGCCGGTCATTGCACCAGAAAAGTCTAAAGTATACAGCTATCTAAAAAAAAGAAATAAAATTTCAGTCTGGAGCATACCCTGAATACTTATGTCCTGAAAGGAATTCCCAAATGATGGAAGTACCATTTTTTCTCCTCTGCAAGGCCATACACGATTGATGTTCATAGACAAAAATATCCCTCGAACTTTTTCTTCTAAAAAATTAAGGGAAAAAATGTGCTGTGTCTTTTGTTCTTAGCTTTTATTTTCCTCATATGTCTATGACACACCAGGTTCACTCTCAGGAGGACTTGAACTATCTCACCCACTTCCCAAAGGAGTATATTCTCACCATGTCTCAAATAAGCTAGAGTGAAATTATCTCAGTCCTATTAAACTGTCTCACACTACATACAGCAATTCTAGAGGAGTACAGAGACTGTAGAGATTTAAAATGCCTAAGTCCATCAATTACTTCGCAAACCATGAAAAAGTTTAATCAGAAGAATTTATAAAATCCAAACTCAACTCTCCCTGCCTTATCACCTACAAAGACAGAAGAATGAGTCTGAATGTGACAGTCAGTGTTCCACAAAACTGAATAAATTGTATTAAATCTGTTTAACTTCTGCTTTAGGGTTTTCTGAGAAAGGGCATCTAATTTTGTCAGGAGGGAAATAGAGAGCCTTAGCTTTTTTAAGAAGTAAGGCTCATGCTCACTTGAGATTTCTAATTGTGATTTTGTGCTCCCATAGACCCCACTCTTGCACACCTCATTCTCCATACATATATTATGAATTCTTAATGGTTGATTTCTCCACCCTAAAAAGCTGTTCCCTGAAAATTCTTTAACTGATAGAGAATACAGACACAGAGAATAAGAGGAATCAGAGTTCCCCTCTGTCACCAAGCAGCTCTAGGTTACTTATATAGGGATATATAGGGATATTTTAAAAATATAGGGATATAAAAATGCCAGTGTGAAACTGGACTGTTAGAATATTTTCCTGGGGAAGTAATACTTTTGGAACTTGTATAAATGTTCTTTAATTCATGAAAGCATGGAGTCGATGAAGCACTTCTGGATTGAAAATCAGTATTTCCCTTACAAATGATAAGTCATGCAGACTCTCCTAAAAATTGCAAAATAAGCAAAATGTCAGCTTGAAAACACTTGAATTGACAGGTTATGGTGAAAGTTATTTACATCTCCTGTCTTCTGAACACAAAATAAAATTTTCACTTTCCAAAAGATAGTAATTTTCTTACACATTTCATAATGTTGTGCATTATTGCTGGTGGAAGGACCGAGTTCCCAACCTTCACCCTTGTGAGTTTTCAATTTTTCTAAAGATGTCACACTTTAAAAAAAAAAGCTCCATCAGCACACCTGAACTTCATGTCCCATGATTTTATCTCTGACTCTGGACATCTTGGCTCTTGATCTCTTGTTTCTACCTTAATTAAATGGAAAACAATTGCTCAGAGTAGCCAGCAATCTGGAATGTTTCCATACAGAGATGTGGAAACAGAAGGGTTTTTTCTCTGCCTGGCTCTCACTTCTCTTGCCTTGAAGTACAACACAGATAAATTATTTTCTGTTCTCTGTCCATCACATAATATTTGAGAGTATGTCAGTCTCCTGTAGCCTAACTGTGCTGGCACACACAGGCTGTTTCAGTGGTTACAAGAGCTGGCAGAGCAAAATTTACAGTGAAGAATAGTGAGGAGAGGGAGATTTTACAGGGGCATGTGGTGGAAGGACAGGGAGGAGTAGCTTTAAACTCAAAGAGGATAGATTTAGATTCTACATTAGGAAGAAATTCTTTACTGTGAGCGTGGTGAGGCACTGGAACAGGCTGCCCTGAGAGGTTGTGGATGCACCATACCTGGAAGTGTTAAAGGCCAGGTTGGAGGGGGTTCTGAGCAACTTGGACTAGTGGAAGGTGTCCCTGTCTTTGGCCAGGGGTTAGAAATAGATGATTTTTAAGGTCCTTTCCAACCTAAACCATTCTAAGATTCTATGACATGGAACAGGGCTAAAACATTGTAATGAACAAGGCACCACAAACATGGACATAGCAAATACATCATCGAGCCCTCACTACCAGTGTTGAAATTATACAATATTTTGCTCTCCTAATCAAATAATCCTTTTCAATGCTACTATTTCACTAAATTATAACTTTAGACAGACTACTCTTCCAAAAGCAAATAAGGGGATGGAGATTATTTGTAAGATACAAATACAATAGCATTCCTTATGGCTAACATGTCAATTTGGTATGCTGGCATGTGCCTAATTTAAACACTTCTGAACACTTTCAAGCACATATGAAAACAAACAGGATATGTTTTTTTCAGAAAGCAAAAAGGAAAGGCTGAAAGACTGTATTTCATTATCACCAAACCAGAAGGTGCAAAACTGGTACAATGCAGAAGTCAGAAGAGCTGCTGTGATCTACGTTTCTGAGAAGCAATCTGCACTTACCAGATACAGCGATGGGTTGAACTAGATCTTTTTCCTGTAGTGATGACACACATCCCCCTCTCCAAAAGAACAAAAACACTTTTATATTCAAAGATCTCAGCTTTCCTTAGAAAATGGAATCCTTTGGGTTTATTACCAGGAAACTCAAACTGATTCAACCAGGCAAAAAGGAAATTCTAAGAAGTATAAAATATTCCATTTGCCTTCTGTACCTTAAGAGGGGTCTTTTTGTGTCCTGCCTTTGTGACAGCCAGCTCAGTGGCCTTCAGAACTGAAAAGAACTGCAGAGTCTCCTGTGAATTCCATGAACTCATAAAATGATTTCATTTGGAAAAGACTTTTAGGATAACTTAATCCAACCCAGTACTTCTAAGTCCACCACTAGATTGTGTCCCTAAGAGCCACACCTACATATCCTGTAAATACTTCCAGGGATGATGACAGTAATATCTTTTAAGAAATTGCTCTTCCTAAATTCAAGTAGACACAGGTAAACATAAGAGGAAAATATACTGTAGTTTAAGTTTTATATTTCTAAGCTCTAAATGTACTTCCAACTCTGAACCTAAACCTAATTATTAGCTAGAATCCTTTCTACTGCCTCTCCCCTATATTGTGTAACAATTCTTGAATATCATTATTTTATACTAATTTTTTACTATAAATAAATATGAATTCTGTCTGTCTTTGTAAATCACACAAAGTGCAAATCCTAATGCAAAATTTAATTATATGAATGAATTGTAGGAAGACTAGAAGCAAATGAAACCATCAAGCACTTGCTTCAGCAACTGGTTTCTCTATTTGCATTTATTTAAACCCTCTAGAAAGAAGTTCTCTTTCAGTACTAAACTCAAAACTTTAAACCTAACTCCACTCTTAATATCAATACCAACAGTGATCACAACAATGAAAGTGAAAGAAAAGCATATTACCATAGAGAAATACGTAATCTTCCTGTTTCCCTAGTCCATGGAATATCCACCCATAAATTGAGAAAAATAGAGTTTGGATTTCCTATTCCTAACACTACCCTAGCCACAGCATCAGTGCAAATCTCACCTCTACAAGATGACACAGAACCTTCATCATTTCCAAAACCTGCCCATTTCCAAGTCTTTGGTAACAATAGGATGCAGCAAAGATCTGGCTGGGTTCTTAAGAAGGAACATATCAATAGGAGAGAACACCTCTTATCCTGAAATCTAATTTCAGCCCTAAATTTAAAGCAAGTTAGAGCCTTAACTTAATACCACCACTGGCCCTAACTTAGTTATAACCTGGTATGCATTTAGACTCCAAATTACACAGTATCTGCCTTTACCAGCAGCTATCTTGTCTTCTGAACTTTGCAAGCCACAGAGAATCAACTGGAGTCTTGAAAATCTAATTCCAAACTCTATGTCTGATGTTAATTATTTGCAAGTTTTGGAGCATAATGATGGAGTACATCCAATTTCCTACCCTGTCATCACCTGCCCTCTTCGTAACTGTGAGGCCACCAGCATAAAGGCATGAACAAATATCCTGAAGACTTGAATTCCCAAATTCCAGTTATAATACTTGTATTAATTAAACATATGTAAATCATAGAGAAGGATATAGAGCATTTACCACTTTCTGGAGTCTTCTTGATTCTTCACCCCCCTGAGAAAACCAAAACTCTCTGCAATTTTCTCTTACACTCCCAAAGCCCAATTCAAAATCTACCTTGAAGCCTGGTGTTGGTTTGCACACCCAAGCAAGCAATGACCCTTTCAAAATTGTCCCCTTCTGAACATATGGGTCATAGAAGCTTTATATTTTGACTCTTGCAAAGTCATATATCACTTTTTAATTATTTTCAGTAGACAAATGTGCAGACTACAAATTCCCAGCAGATTTGTCTCCACAGATTAGTCCCAGTAGATTAAGAAAAACTGTCCCCTTTATTCTCCTCCCAGCCATGTAGGACCTACTGCAATGCTACAGAATTCTGAAACTGCAAAAATTTCAAAGACAACCCCAGTCCTAATTCTGGCTGGGGCCTACAGCCAACACAAAATTACACATTAAAATATTCCCTTTTGTCAGCATTTGTCCTCTTCCTAGTTCTGAGGATCTTAATCTTGGTTATACTGACAGAGCCAGGGAAACTAATAAAATATAATATTTCCATAGCTTAATTTTAGCTGGGATCCAGATAAATAGGACTTTTAAAAATTAAGTATCTGGTTTTGGTCAGATTTTTTCATTTTTTCTATCTCTGGACAGTTTGCATTGTCAGCAAGCCATAAAAATGAGCTGAATGATGAAGAAAAATGTTCCAAATGAGTACATTTCAAAGGGAAGTTGATAACTACGGACAGCAACTTCTTCAGCTAATATACCAAAAAATACATGTTCACCCTTTTATTAATTTGTAAACATAAATTTATATAGTGTTCTACAACCCCACAGAATTTCTACACCTCAAATTTAGAAGTGTTCTTCACCAGAAATGATAGACGGGATGTATGATACATAAAGTATTCTGTTATGAGGAGTTTAATTTTTGCAGCACCACTATGGTTTCAGTTAGTGCCAACATTTTTAGTTGCATACTTGATGCAAGTTCTCCACCTAGTGGATTCATTTTTAATGCTCCAAAGGATCATAGTTCCTTTCATGTCATCATTTTTACTTCTGATTCATTTAAGGAGTAATAGAAACAGTTCCTTACATAAGATTTTATAAATACTTAAGCTATATAATAAGGTGTTTTTTAAAAAATAAAACTTCATTTCACATTGTGACTGAAATATTTACAATAGCTTTGGAAAACAAGACCAAGAGAACTATGGAAGTAAAGCCAGTTACAACAATCAACCTGTACCCACAAAATCATTTGAACAAAACAACCCCAGATATTTTATTCATCTAGGTGTTGGTAGCTGAGTAAACCTCTATTTTTAGAAAATCCTATGCCCTTCACAAATATTAGCAACAACCACATTTAAAACAAAATTTTAGAGCAGGCAACATAACTGCTCATTGACAAATATATAGCATTGACAAAACAACCTCATCCAGGTGCCAGAGAAAAAATAGCAATTTCAACAGCTTATCATGAGGCACAGAAAATTCAAACTCACTTGAAGTTCTTGTTTGGAAGCTGGATTAAACTATAAAATACATATTCTGGTGTTGCCATGTACTTGTGCATGTATGTACATCATGCAGTATTTCTGTGGGAAAGGAGAAGGAACATTGCTATGCAGGAAGTCTAAACAGATGAATATAATCATCCAGCCTGCTTAAATGCATGGATCACAATAATACTCTTCCCTGTGCTTACAAAGAACGGGCTCCTAGAAGGAAAAAAATTTTTAAAAAACCACAAAATAAGTGCTTATACAAAATATACTATTCACATCTCAGACCTATTGAGACCAGCTCTGGCCTGCAGCTCCAGTACCTGTAATCACAACTGTAGCACACAGCACAGAGAATTTAAAGTCCCTTCAGGTATGCTGGTCCTGAGCCACTTCAGGAGGCAAAGGTCAAAGCAGAGGGTATGAATTTCACCTCTCTTCTTGCTGGCGACAAGTGCATTTCCAAAGCAATTGGTATAATGCACTGTGCTCCTTGCATGACACATTACTTAATAATTGCACGTCTGCATTTCAAGTCACCTTCAGTTCACAGTAGTTTTTAGTTGTGACTTGACAGCCAGAGTGGGTTACAGTTATCCTGCACTTGAGATAATGAAGGTATAGATTATAGTTGAAAGCTCACATCAAAAAAATGAGGTCACACGTCCTGACTCGATACAGATCACCATTATAAACTTGGTCTCATATAACATTACCATCAAAACAGTGCCTTGACTTGTTCAGTGCACTTACCAGAACTCAATATGCCAGTATTGGAGATCACTTTCCCTCTTGCTGATGAAGTTCCAGTATTTTCCCACTGTAATTTTCTCACTGTACCAGCTGAGTCCCCCACAGCACCCAGCCTTGCAGACGCAGGTAGACTTCCTTGGGTACCCTATCTCTGAGTCAGCACACCATCTCACGTGCACACTGCGCTGCCTGCACAGCAGCAGCAGGGAGATATCCCTGCTGCACAGAGGGGAAACTGAGACAGCAGCAGGAGGCTAAGGCTTATCTTAAACAGATCGCAAACAAGCAGCAGTGGAGGAAAGAGACTTAACTGAGATCTTTTCCTCTATGCCGATAATATACAGCCTCAAAAGCAGTGCATTATACTTCCAAGCAGAAAGATAGTACTTAATCCAGCACAAAAGATTTCTTAATGCTAGATTAGGCAACCTAAACACAGTATCCTGCAGGGTAAGAGACAAGGCAAGAAAAGACCAGAAAATTTCCTTGTGATTATGGGACATATATATATAAATATATATATGCAACACTGTCTTCTAAAGTGCCTGAGTTTCAACTGTGGCACAAACCTTAGCACATGAATTTTGGTGTATTTCCTCTTCCTTGCAGAAAAGCTAAAACACAGGCAAATTACATAACTTACGGAATTGTAGAGCTATTATTATTTTCTTTTTACATTACTGATGTCCCTGAACTCCCATCAAACTTTGGCCAGCCAGAATCATGGAACATTCACAGCAACTTTAGTACACTTATTACTGTGATTCTAGTTTATGATCCATCACCAACAGCAAATCATTTTTCCTCATTTCTGGAGATGAAAATACAGGCTTTTATAGTACAGCAGCTCCTGAGTGGAAAGAAAAGGGTTAAATTACTCCATGGTGCTGTCCAGCCCTTCAGAAGAACCTCGACCGTTTGGAGAGAAGGGCAAAGAACAGTGTGAAGTGCAGAAAAGGCAAATGCAGGGTCCTGCATCTGTGGAGGAACAATTGAATGCACCAGCACAGGCTGGGGGCCCACCTGCAGGAAGCAGCTCTGCAGAGAAGGGCCTGGGGGTGCTGGTGGACAACAGCTGTCCATGAGCCTGCAGTGCCCTGGTGGCCAAGAAGACCAATGGTGTCCTGGGCTGCATTAGGAAGGGCACTGCCAGCAGGCAGAGGGAGGTGATCCTGCCCCTCTCCTCAGCCCTGGTGAGGCTTCATATGGAGTGCTGTGTGCAGTTCTGGGCTCCTCAGGACAAGAGAGACATAGAGCTCCTGGACTGAGTCAAGTAGAGGGCTACAAAGATTATTTAAAGCCAGGAGCATCTCTCTTATGAGGAAAGGCTGAGGGAGTTAGGCATCTGCAGCCTCAAGAAAAGATGCCTGAAAGGGAACCTTCCTAATACCTGTAAGTATTTGAAGGGAAGATGCCAAGAGGATGGATCCTGGTTCTTCTTGGTGGTGCCAAGCAATATGACAAGAGGCAATGGACAAAAAATGGTGCACAGAAAGTTCTGCGGGAATTTGAGGAAAAACTTCTTTACTGTGCTGGTGACCAAGCACTGGAACAGATTGTCCAGAGAGGCTGTGGAATCTCCCTCCCTGCAGATATTCAAGAACCATCTGAACAGAATTCTCTGCCATGTGCTCTAGAACAGTCCTGCTTGAAGAGGAAGGTTGGACTAGATGTGTACCCTTCCAACCTGGCTCATTCAGTGGTGCTGTGAAATTGCAGAATCTACCAACTGCTCCCCAGCTGGAGTCATAAGGAATAAAAGCATGCAGCAAAGGCAAAGAGTGGAGCTAACAGGCCCCTGTGACTGCATGAAAGGTCCTATGAAAGGACCTCATCTCCTCAGAAACCTTCACTGTACACCTTCCACTTGGTTTTCAGTGAATAAAGGGTAAATTTTGGGGCTGCCTGACAGCATGCTCAGCCAGTGTGTGTACCCTAAGCCAATCTGCTGGCCTTTGGTGCAATCCAGGTGCCATTTGCATGGCTGAAGTCGAAGAATATTGTATAACGAATAGTGGCATGCAAATACCCCAAGCACAATGACAAGGGAACATCAGACTTAGACATATGAATGTGGCTGAAACAGGAGGGCAAAATTATAGTCCCTCTCCCTTGTTCTTTTGCCTGGAAATACCTCTTCTGCTCTTTAGTTGTAGCTATGCTGGCCTTGTGTCAAAATACTGCTTCCCAGTTTTTATTCTTCAGTGACAATAGTCTACTGATTTCATCTGCTACTCCTGTTTATACTTTGCCTTTATTTCTTCCTGAGAATCAATAAATATTACTGTCCTTCAGAGACAGGAAGATAGACTGGGTAATGATTTTCCTTGCTTGCCAGGTTCCTTTCACTGAGATTGTGACTACAAGGCTTCTGGTAACAAGCAAGAAAACATCTGCAATACTCTTCCATCCTGCTATCCACAAAGGAGGGACTTCATGTGCTATATGCTTATATTCAATTGGGTCCTAAACTTCTGCATGCCAAAAAAATGAGCTTGTTACCTGAATGAAAACTGACCTGATGTTCTTTGTTAGAATGTGAATAATCAGAAAGAGAAAAATATATTCTCAAACATTTGAAAAAATACCTTTAATTGAGGAGCATGCCTTGTTTTTTATACTTGTTCACACAAGGGTTGCTAAGAAATCTCATCAGACTGAGCAGTTAGTCATTTATAAGGTTGTAGCTACAAAGCACTTCTTCAAGAGTAAGACCTAATATAATTGCATGCCTCTGAGTTGTTTGGGTTTTTTTTTCAAATTACCTTATGGAATTGTGCGATGTTTTCAATATACAGACAGGCAAACAAAAGGAATCAAAATGACATTTGGGGGCACAGAGCTCCTACCCTGCCAAATTTCATCTTGTTTACTACCTACTACTTTGGTGCTAGGATTGTAACACATCTTACAGTATATTATTATGAGAAGAAACTTTTCCTACTAGTCATGATTAAAAAAAAAAAAAAAAAAAAAACAAAAAAAAAAAAAATTGAAAACAAAAACAAAAAAAACAAAAAAACAACCAAAAAAACCACCCCAAANAAGAAACACCCTGAAGTCTTCTGTGAAATTTGTGCAAACCTCCCTCCCCGCGAATCAGAAAATTCAACTGGGCCAAATGGAAGTTTCTAGAAACGATTAATACATGGAAATATTTCTAGCAAAGGAAATAATTAAACATTGTCAGTCAGACTTGCAACTGCTGTACTGGCATATGCCAACTTGCTATATATTTTACTTTGGAATAAATTCCTAACTATCTATAATTCACACTATTATCCATGTGGGTGCCCTCTTGTATTTGGTGGGGTGTTTTTGGTTTGGGTTTTTTTATTCAGCTATATTAAATTAAGCTGTCATCTAGTTTTGACTTTGGGCTACTCGGTACTTTTTTAATAATATGACAGGTTCTCCTTTCTTAATTAAAGCTCATGAGGTGATCCCTTAAAAAATAAAGTGCTATTACAAGAACACAGAACACAGCTTGCTCTTAGAAAACATATATTCATATATCTACAGCTGAAAGCAATTTTCTGCAGATTGCCACTGCAGCTACAGGAAGAGAGGGGAGATTTCTTCATTATACTATAATTATAATTATAATTAGGGTCATACTAGACACAGAATAAGTATCTTTTGGGATTGGACAGTGATTCCAAATTCTTTTTCTTTCTTCCTAAAAGTGATAAATGCAAAACATTTAAAGTAGATGTTGTTCCTTTTTTATCTAGAGTACATGGACAAAATCCATCACATTGTTCTTTTATGAATTGACCATTTATTTCAGAAATTCTAAAATGCCTTTCACAGACAGACGTTGTTTGTTGGCAAGGATTATATTCAGAGTTATGATTGTGGATATTGTTGGAGACATGCAGCCTATTTATGTGTATATGACTGGGCCCTTTCCTCTCATCTGTAACATAATCCATAATTGAAGATTTAAGGGAGAAGTTTTACAAAAATTAAACTTTCAGCTTTTACTGGATAGTACCACAGATCCATTATTTGCTTATTACCTGCTAAAGTAAAGCCCAAGACACAAAGACATTGATTTCACACTGCCGAAATTAAAAATCGTGGCTTTCCATGCAGTTTACAGAACATGACAGGCCAAACTGCGATGTGAAAGAGCTCTGATTTGCTTTCTGAAGATGTCTGTTTGACTAGAGAGGGAAGTTAGAGGGGCTGATGGCTAAACCTACATAAGAAAAAGTTCCATGTTTTGGGGAAGAATCTTATGTAAATTAGGATAGCCTCAAGGTAACTATGTTAAAATCTGAGTTTGTTATTGGGGCAACAACTGCTAAATGTTTTTTATATACAAGGCAGAGATTATCTTTCTTACAAAAACAGCAAGGGAGTTGGTTGGGCAAGGGGGTGGTTGCTATTGGCATGATGTTAAGATTGTGATATGCAGATTTTTGGAATGTTCTTTCCATTCACATTCATAGTCTTACAGTTAAGCAAAATGGATTGCCATCCTGCCCTTTGAATTGGCCCTTCAAATCCTTGTGTTTTCCTGCCTCCCTAAGATAGGAAGGGATTAAGGGTGACTGACAGCAGAAAAAAATTATGCAGCCACATATATGTTAATCTTGCCATCTTTTCTGCCAGATTTGGAAGGAGAGGAATATTTATAACTGTTCCTTTGTCTTGCTTTTGGACTAGCCACTGATTTCCCAGCACCCTAGAAAACATTTCTAAAGGTCTGGGACAGAAAAATAATTCTTTCGAGACAACTAATCTCTCCATTCATGTCATTTATATGAAAGCAATTCTACACCCTCAGTATTGGCTAGAATATTTGGTCTTGAGTCTCAGGCCAGGCAAAGACTGGGAGGCTCTGATAAACATTTCCTTTATCACAGTCTTAACTAACCCAATTTAATGTAACATTTGAAATTAAATCAGTGTACTTTTGCATGTTGGCAAACTTGGGACAGCGGCCTGTTTCTGTTCAGAGGCTGCAAAGGTGTTTCTTTTGACCTCGAACACAACAAAGGTCTTATCTGAAAGCCTTCTTTATTGAGAGGGACTCAGAATCTTGCCTTGTATAATCTGACTAAAAAACTGTTCTTAATTCAAAGATGCCAACCTGGTTTATAGAAGCTGAGATACAGGGAAGGCTAAATAATAAGTTAAAGCTTCTGTATTTATAAAAAAATTCTCCCAATCCTCTCTAACATCTGTTCAACATCATGTATGTTCAACATTGCTAGGTCCCACTTTTTCAAAGTTTAGCCTCAGAATGGTATTACCTCTGATTCTGAAACAGACCTTTATCTTTGCCCATTCAATCCCACACTAGGTACCAAACAGGAAAAGCAACCTGCCACGTGTCACTAACCATCATCGTTTATTATTACTACTTATTGACATGGCCATATTGGATACCATGACAACATATTCTGCAGAATGACAGGACTTAGAGGGAACACAAATGGATTCCCTTGTTCAATTACTACTAAGTATGTTCACTTCAATTTTTCACTGTATTAATATTTTAAATACATAAAGACCCTTTTGTCCTAATGGATTCCAAATCAAACCATTAAAAAAAAGAAATAGGAGTGATTTAGATATTACTCCCCATAATTGGATTATACATTTCTTGCTTCTGTGTTGAATTACTGTAACAATTCAGCCTACAGATGACCAAAGTCTCTGATTTCTCAGCTGAGAAAGTCTTTTCTCTGAGCAACAGACTTGTAATTGTAGCATAGAAATTGTCAAAAGATCCATTCTATCCTCTGATGAATTAAACTCATAAAAGATGCAAGAACACATTTGTGCTGCTGATAGTGACAGCACTAGCTCTGCAGATGTCACTGTTGCTGTCACTTTGCCTCACATAACTCAGTCAGTCTTGGGTATCTTTCCAGAAACTAGCACAAAGCCTGATTCAGTCCTTCCCTTTTAAACACGGCCTTTATAGTACATGGAATTATAGCAAGCAGGAAAGGAGAATGTAATTTGGAGAGAAATTTCTAATTAATTTATATTTTGAATGTTTGAACTACGATTGCAGCAAACTACTGGTTCTTAATTTGGTCTTTTGGGGTCAAGTCCCTGGCCAGTAGACTCAGTGTGAAGTGCTGACCAATTCAGAAAAGCATTTTTCAAAGGCCAATATCACAGAATCACAGAATCACTTGGTTGGAAGAGACCTTTAAGATCATCAAGTCCAACCCGTGCCCTAACACCTCAACTAAACCATGGCACTGAATGCCACATCCAGTCGTTTTTTAAACACATCCAGGGATGGTGACTCCACCACCTCCCTAGGCAGACCATTCCAGTACTTTATCACTCTTTCAGTAAAAAACGTTTTCCTAACATCCAACCTTATACTTCCCTTGGCCCAGTTTAAGACTGTGCCCTCTCATTTTGTCAATTGCTACCGGGAGAAAGAGACCAACCTAACTACAATCACCCTTCAGGGATTTGTAGAGAGTGATAAGGTCACCTCTGAGTCTCCTTTTCTCCAGGCTAAACAACCCCAACTCCCTCAGTCTCTCGTATGCAAATATATTTTAAAGGTTCCATGTAGCAAGAGGCTACTGGGATAGCTACAGGCCTTCACAACATCCCTCTGGACAGGTTGTTCAACTGTTGGATGAGACATTCACAGGGTGAAGAATTAAACTCATGGCTGAAAGGCAGAGCTCAAGGTGCTGTAGTCAATGGGGCTACATCTGGCTGATGACTGCTCACCAGTGGTGTTCCTCAGGACTCAATCTTAGGCCCAGGTCTGTTCAATACACTTACCAACAGCCTAGAGGTGGGAGTTGAATGCAGCATTAGCAAGTTTGCTGATGATACCAATCTGCTGACTCCGTTGAGGAACAAGAGGCCTTGCAGATGAATGCAGATAGATTAGAGCATTGGGCATTCATTAATGGGATGAAATTTAACAAGTTGAAATGCTGGATTCTGCACCTAAAACAGAGTAACACTGGGCACAAGTATAAACTGAGAAAAGAGTGGCTGGAAACAGCTCTGCAGAAAGTGATCTGGGGGTGCAGGTTGACAGGGTGGTCACCAGGAGCCAGCAGTGTGTGTGCCCTGGCAGCCAAGCCCTTCTGGGATTCATCAAAAGCAGCATCACCAGCCGGTCAAAAGAGGCTCTTATTCTGCTGTATTCAGTGTTGATGTGGCTACAACTTGAGCGCTGTGTGCAGTGCTGGGCCTCACAGGTTAAGAAGGATGTGGAAGGTCTTTGGATGCATCCAGAGGAGGGTAGCACTTCTTGTAAGGAGCAGCTGAGCACTTTGATCTTCCCCAGTCTGTAGAGGAGCAGGCTGAGGGGTGATCTCATTATTCTCTCCAGCTTCCTGAGGATGGGAAGTGGAGAGAGAGGTGCTGAGCTCCTCCAGTTTTGGTATCCAGTGATAAGACATGTGGGAATGGTTCAAAGCTGTGCTGGGAGAAGTTTAGACTGAACATCAGGAGACATTTCTTTACTGAGAGGGTGGTCAAGCCCCAGAAGAGGCTTCCTAGAGTGGTGGTCAATGCCCCCAGCCTGTCAGCGTGTAAGAGGCATTTGAACAGCATGCTTCAATTTTTGGTCAGCCCTGAATTGTTCAGGCATTTGGACTCGATGATCATTGTAGGTCTCTTCCAACTGAAGTAGTCCAGTCTAACCTTGTCTGTTTTAAGGGGAAACTAAATTATATTTACAAATATTCTATTTTATTCAGGATTTGAACTGAAAGAAAGCAATAAAGGGGAGCAAGCAGTCATGGTTTATTTGTTTTTTGGAAATGTGACAGTCAAGGCAGGTTTCCATGCAAGCAATGGTATGAGGGTTTTTACACACCTCAAATTAATATACTTCTATTTTTAAAGTTGGCACTTGTAACATTTAACAGGCCTGACAGGAGAAGCTGAACTATTAAGAGTCTCATTTAGCTAATGCAAATTGCTCCAGGAGAAGTTACTACAGAAGACTTAGTTACTCACAAGTATAATCTAATGAATACTTAAAAGATTTTTGCATAGGGATAGGAGATCTCTTATATTAGTTAAAGAAAGAATATTAAGAGAAGTCAGAGAGGAAATAGCATAGAATTACAACAAAAATCCATTTTCACAGGATCAAATATAAAATTACTTAAAGAAGAACTAGAAAATGGAGTAAAAAAAGAGAAGTTAGAATTCAGAAACAATATAATAAAAAACTAAAATTGACATACTGTTACAAGAAAGCCTGTCAGCAACCAAAACCAGATCAAATAAAATAAACCACTAAAATTTACAGCTCCCTGTAAATGGACAGATAAGTCAGTTTAAATCAGTTTGATTTATCATAGTAAAGGTTGGATTTGACCAGGGTATCCTTGATAACCGAAAAATGTGAGTGTTAATTCTGTGAAAGGTAGATTTGGGACCAGTGACTGAGATACACGGTTACAGAGTACTATAATCTCAAACGCCAAGCAGAAGAATAGCATGCGAACAGACACAAAATAGAAAACATTGACACATAAAATACTGTGAATAAATTAGGATTACCAATCTAGTTGGAAATAAAAGAGGGGAAGATGAGGGTTTGTGGGATACTGGAGCCCATGGGAAGACGATTTTATATGGATATGCCTAGAAAGTTTGGAGAGTAAAGAAACATTGTGTCAGACTGTCAGTGGACATAAATATATCAAAAAGTATAAAAGGAAATCTTATTTTAATTAAGCACCATGGCTACTGTGCTAGTAACTAATTGTTCCCAACTGGGCTTGGCACTAGATCAACAGCTACAATGTTGCTGAAATTATAAACACAGTACAGTAAAGAACAGCAAGTACTACGACTGTAGTTCACTAGTGTGGTATCAAAATTGAGTTTGCTAGAGTGTGGAGTATGTTCTTCATCAGTCCAGCAATTGTGGCCATCATTACATTCTGATAATTTAAACAGACTGAAAAGGAAAGAGAAGCATCATCCCAGAAAAAGTGTCTAGTGTGGCAGGGGACTCTGGACATGGTTATTGAAAATTTAACAGCACTATTTTTGAGGAATTCTACTGCTCCATGACTCAGGATGAGAAAATTAAACACAGTAACCTAAAGATTTTAAATATCATATGGTTGTTATTCTAAAAAGGCAATACTGCTGGTAAGTTTCAGATATTAAATTGTACTGGACACTCAGCATGTATAGGTTGAATGTATCTGGAAAAAGTAAGAATTTATGTCTTGGATTACCAACACAGAGAATAGCTGCTTTGAAGATGAAGACTTATTGGAGACATCCAGGAAAACACCTTACAAAATTATCAAAGAGGAGTATTCAAATGTCTTTGAAGGTTTAAAATGGATCCCTAGTCTGTATATGAGAAATGTGACCAGTAGCCTTATAGGGGTGACTTAATAATGCCTTACTTAATATATGAAATTATCAGGGAAAACAAAAAAGAATGACAAAGTATACCAAAATCTGAGAAGCTGCAAAAAAACATAATGGTATGCAACAGATGTCTCAAATCTGGGCATTTCAGCAATACTTGCTTCTTATCCTTAGACCCAGAAAAAGCCTACCATTAAGGGTTAATAGTCAAACATCTCCTTTAGGCACAAAAGTCCTGTTTGGTTGAGTAAATATACATGAAGATTCTAACGGTGGGTAAAAATATCATGCAAAACTTCAGGTATTTCAGTGTGGAACAGCTTTATTGTTGTCCTGTCCTTACTGATGATTATGTGGTACATGTCAGAAAAATGTTACAGACATCATGAGAACATCTGGAATTTGGTGGCTCTTCAAAGAAATCTTTGCTTAACAGAAACTGGCCTGAAATCCACCCTTATGTAAGGGATTTGAAGTTCATTGGCATATACTGATGCAAGAGGTTAAAGTTGCTACCATGCTTGCATTGCCCCTGTTATGATGCTATCTCAGCTTTCCATAATCTTGACAATATTTGAGAAAGTATGCAAGAAGGTGCTAACCATAATTTTTACCAAGGAAACAAAAAATCTCTTAGAGCAGTAAATTCAAGTCACAAGCTAATGTCCCAGGTCTTAAAACAACTTTCCATGGTATGGCCTAAGTGAATTTAAACTCTCTATCCTAAAAACATAAGTCCACTTTTAAGTGAAGTTTTGGAGAAAGAGAAGCTGGCAATTATAAGCTTCTTTACTGTTTTTACATTATTTAACCAAAAAATGTGACTGGGGGCATGGTAAGAATGATCTTGACAGTTCTTTCTGTATAATAAAAGTAGATCTTGTAATGTAGGCCTCTCAAGAGCATAGAATATTGTAAAAGAAACACTGACTTCAATAACCTATGCTAGAGTAAATTGTTTATTTTGACAGTCACTCAAGAAAGTGATGGTTCAGTCATGACTGCTGACCTTCCTCAAGGTTTCTTCTAAATAAGTCAAAGCAAATTCTCCAAATATCTAGAAGAAATGCAATGTCAAAACAGTGTGCTTCAGAATAACTGTCAACATGTATGGCTAAATTAAATTAACCTGCACCAAAGATTAAACAACATTGTTCTGAAATGCATAACAGTCCTTGTATTTATAGAGGGAACTGCACCAAAATAACCTTGATAATTTTTATGGATTTGGGAAGGAAGACACAAACATACAGCTACTTAAAATCAGTGGTCAGCAGTCAGTGTTGGTCCATGGAAACAGTGAAAACCCAATACTGTGTTAAATGAAACATCAATCGTTTCAGTTTTAACATTTCATATCTGAGGTACTGTCAATATTAACTGTCAATGTTAATATTAAATCATGGTTTGGGGAAAGCAGATCTGTGTTCTGAAGTACCAAATCACCACAGTTATTTAACTGTAGTGGTGTTGGGGAGGTTGTTAATGGTTATCTCAGAATTTATTTTTGCCATTAGCAAGAGCATCCAAAGACTGAAACGGTAGCTTGTAGGAAACAACTGCAGTGAAGTTAGGTTTTAAAAGTCCATCATGTTATTCAGATCACTTTCACTGGCAATAAAATAATTACAGTAAAGCAGGAATAAGCTCCACAGAAGACTAAATGACAGGGGTTACTATAGTTGTTATTTACAGAGACAAAGTCTGAAAAGATTTTATATATGATCTTCTCAAACATTCAGGCTTCCTGAGTGGTGTTGGAGTTTGCAGTCCTTATCCCTGAGCTGGTTATATAAATCTAAACTATCTATTTCTTGTCCCTTTTAATTCAAATCCCTGGCAGGACAAGTATGGGAATATATGTGTGCTTCTATACACATTTTTTGTTAAATTATTTACCTGAAAAAGAAAATACTGCAAATTGAAAAAACAATACATAGAGGAAACTGTTAGTTGGGATGACAGAAATCACTCTTTAGTACATGCAAAGACAAGCCTGTTTTTTCCCTTGATGTTCCCAGAGAGGTTTATTGCCATTTAAACTCTCAGCAATTCCTCCTTCCCAGCTCCAGGATCACTTAACACGCCAGGAAAAGTACATGAGCCAAAATGCGTCTTCAGGGAGGTGTTATGCTGCCCTGAACAGCTGACTGTTCCAACATTTAGAATTTATGGTTCTGTCATTACAGAAGACATGCAAACCTCCAGGATCAGTGAAGTCTTGAGGATATGTTCAGTCCATTTAAAAAAAAGGAGCTATTAGTAAATTTTAAGCGGTTTTTTCCCACTGTTTCTCAATGGAGGCTACTATATGTAAACTACTCCACAGCCTATTCTTAACCTTCCTGGAGTATCTGCTGCTCTAGGAAACGTTTGCATGCTGCCACAATCCATGTGGTTAAAGGAGCTAAATTATTCAGTGAAGTATCTTTTCCATATTCAAATCTTGTCAAAGCCTGCTACTTTAAAAGCAGATTCTTTAAAACAGACCTTTGCACTTTGGTTCCAGCAGCTCCTCTTTCCTGTGGTTACTAGCAACTCTCTAGAAAAAGGCTCTTCTCAGATTTGCAATTTCTTATGAATTTAAGTGATTCTTACAGTCTTCTTACTTCCCTAGTTTTCATTTCTCAGTCATAACAAAAAGTATTGTACCAAGCTTCTATTCCCCTTCCACAGATCTGCCTTGAGGAAAAAAGACTGAGAAGCTCTCACTGACCTTGTTCCACCACTGGAGGGGTGCTCTGGAGAACTCACTCCCCCTTTAATCCAGCACTTCTACAAATTAGCCTTCTCTGATAAAGGATTATGTGTGCCCTTGTACCTCCTTCCTTCCTTCCAGCAATGGATTCCTAGTCAAAGTCAGATGTAAAGACCGTTATTGTTTGGTGAAGAATTTAAACAGCTCTACTCAAGTCTAAAATCTGGTCTTGCTTCAGCATCTGGGGAAATTTTCCAGGGGCTTACCTGATTTACTTTGACAGATTTAGATGCTTAGTCAGTAGCCTAAGTTCAAGACACAGTAAAGACACTTTGAGCCATGCTCATCACCTATAACTGAAATCCGAAGTCCTTGGGCTGGTGCCCCTTGGTTACTTTTTAAGGCATTTAATTCACAATGTGCACCTTGGTCTCCTCAACATACTGTCTGGGATACTGAATTTATTACAGTCTCTACTATTTCCTCCATGAGGCAGCAGTTTGTGAAAAGTATTGTACAAATATTACATATTGCAAAGAGTACTGAAAGTAGCTGTTATTAAATAGTTTGAAAATTACATTCAGGATGAATGGAAATACAGAAAAACTGGATATTTTCAAAAGAGTGCGATAAGGAATATATATTTTTTTCTGACAGAAGAAAAGAATTTCCTGTAAATAAGGTAATCAACATGAAAAAGTTATGTCATGGATACTTTATTGCAAACAGCTGCATATACATACATACATATATATATATATAACAGGTTGCCCAGAGAAGTTGTTGGTAATTACTTTAAAATAAGGCTCAGCAAAGTACCCTTTCTTACCAGTCAGTTTGTCACTTCAAGTCTATTTTTCTCTAAAACTCAGCTAGATCATACACATTACTAAGCATGAGTTAGACATGTGATTCTCTTTCGCAGAAAAGGCAGAACCCAACTTATTTATACAAAAATGTATGGAATTTACTCACCTCAGAACATATGGTCAAATATCTGCCTACTGCAAGTCTGGTATTTAAACCTATTTGATCTTTATCTGAGGTGTAGGATAAAATGTTTGCCTGTTTTAAGAGACACTCATAAACTTAGCACTTGTAAAGCTGAACTACTGAATTATTCCAAACAATGACACAAATCCATGTTCCAAACTGACTTATATAAAATAAATATTTCCCGTTGTTATTACAGCAAAATTTTCATCTAAGAAAGTACATGCAGATAAAATCTTCATTATTTTTTCATCATTTAAATGCAAATTACTGACAGAAAAATTAACTTATAAAGATAAAACCTGAAACAAGAACCCTCAGAATGAATGAAATATTCAGTAAGCCATCCAGTTAATGTTCAAAAAGATCCCAATTACATTTGCATTCCCAATAAAAGTGGAACAAGAAGCAGGTTTAATTCAGACAAATTAGGGAATAACTTACTGGGAAATGGTAATAAGACTGTGAATCTCCGTGTTGCCCCTTTGTTTTGGAAACTGGCCCATTTGTGTAATCAATCTGTAGTTATCTTTCCTTTTTCTTCTCCTCTTCCTTTCAATTTCTAGGCTAATCAACATATTTTTCCAAAACAGTTGTTTTTATTTTATACATGACATTATACTACATAAACTGAGCAATGCATCACTTTCTCCGTTTACATTTATAAATATTGTAATTGTCTTAAGCCTTTCCATGCATTTTCTCTGCTTCGCCTGACACTATATTAGAGGAATTATACATTTTCATTGCTTTCATTTGAGGCAACAGCTTTAATATCTTGATTTGAGTGATCAGGATACAAATATTTTGATTTCTACTTAGTCTAAGTCAAATTAATTAGATTAGTACTGCCATACCTTTCTGGGGAGCTTAGCTGTTTGATTTCTTCCTGTGCCAAGACAAGTTGCATTCCCAAAACATGGCAGAATTTTATTGCATCTGTTCAGCATAGTAAGTCTGATGCAACATGGCAGCACCCCATTTACTGAGTAGATAAAGACCAATTAACTCTGTGCTACACAGAGTATACACATGAGAGAGGATGAGAGGATGGCTATGGCCTGACTGCTACTGCCAAAAGAATTTATCAAGTATAGTCATGGTCGTTCTTTTTGTCAGGGACAGCTCTGCTTTTCCCCTTCATGTAGCTGGGTTCATGTGCATGGCAAGAACTATGGAAAATTTCCACATAACTGCTGCTCATGGAAAAATTAATTTAGGCTCTTGCCTCTATGCCCCTATTGTCTCTGTCAAAGAAAACCACTACAAGGAGTACTAGGAGGAGGCTCCCAATCCCTACAGGACATAAGGTAGCCTGCTGAGTTCATTGGTTTTGGCCTTAGCCAGTTGTTAAATGGCTGATTTCCTAAAAGAAGGATGTTTGAGGTTTATTTCTAAAACACTAGATTACTTTTCATAATCTGTAGACTACTCCGTGCTCATACTTCCTAAAGTACTATATACTGTGCATTTCTTTCCTACAGCACTAGGAAAGAAACACTTGTGTTTTTTACAGAAACACTTCTGTAAAAGACTGGTCATCTTACCTTTTGAAAACACAGGAAGAAAATACCATGACTGAAATTGTTACCCAGAAAGCCACTTTGTAAATTTTCATGTAATTTTTGACTATGGAACATAAATTAAAGTCATTCTCAAGAAAATTAAGAAAATATGATCGAGACACTGGAAAAGAAAAGGTACATAGGGATGGGCTTTGGAGGACTGTCAACATACCACAGGACAAGATTTATGACATGGTGAGGGCTTCGCACTGCCACAAACTTCAACCATTTTCTATGCCAAGTAATTACGATGACATGAAGGTTGTGATAACTAAACAAGCTTCACTGTTAAAAAAGATGGAATTACAATGGTTATTGACATAATCTGAGTTTAAGTTTTAGCAGACAAGAGCTTCCTTAAGTAAAGATGTGCTACAACCCTTCTATAAACTGTGAACTGGAAATAAAGAATGGAAAACCCCTTTTAACGTGGTAAAGTATAGAACTATAAAAGAGACTGTCTGCCAAAGAGAAATCTGATGAAAATCAACTGGGCCTTGAAACCAGGAAAATAGCTTTTCTCCTGCAGTTTTTGCCATGAAACATGACAGAATACTTGACACCCAAAATTTTGTACTCCTTTACATCTCGTGACCATACCAACAAGGTCTTCTCAATAAACACGTAGGAATGAACACCTACACCCATTTGACATCTAAAATGAATGGAAGCTGATGGCTGGGGAGTGGGGAGGTATGCTCCATTGCAATTCATTCTCTTGGGGTTTTTTACCATTCTAGGAGGTACTGTTTACCTTTCTCAAAGACTGTATGAATGAATAGAGGCATCTGAATTTAAAAAAAAAATTAATACATGCCCACCTTCTGATCTGTGTAATTAAAGATGCCCTGGCCTACAATGGAAGGCTACAATGGCACAGCTCATGTGGGAAATAACAGCCTTGGTGTGACCTTCACAGCCTGAAGACAAGTGAGGGAAATTGTGCTGAAATAACCTTAAGATGGCTGGAGTTTTGAAAAGCACTGAATCAAATGAAGAAAAATAGATGCAGAAGCACAGGCTGCCCTCTACATCAACAATGGCTGAATATCAAAGGAGCCTACACATGCATTTTTAAAGTAAAACATCCTCTGATTAAAAATATTTATGATTAAACTTATTCAGTGAAATGCATAATGAAGAAGTACTTAAAAGATGCCTTCATGGTATTGTGTTTCGTTAAACTTTAGGTAAATTCAATAGAAACTTAAAGCCTTTAACATAATTTTAGACATGTTTTAGATACAAACAGTTTTGTTAGAATTACCAGAAATTGCTATTACAGCTTTTAGATGAAAATGCAGGGTAGGTTATCTGCTAATATCTTGGTAGAAAAAGATCATTTCTGTGACACGGTCTTTAAGATATCCTCAACTCAGATCCTTTAGCAACTCTGCTGACCTCTGGAGTATTAGACAGTTACAGCCATCAAAAAACATCAATAGGGGTGTATGAAGAAGAAAAAAAGTCATTACTACTAGAAGAGAAGAAGAAAAGAAATTTAAAATGTTATTTTTAACGATAAAATACATCCAACTAGAAAAAAAAGTGACCAAGCTTGCCTACTCCTATTCCTTTTCAAGCAAACCAGTTTCCTTAAAGTTGTCTCAGTTCCTACTGAAGACAGGAAGTCTTCACGATTATTTTCACTTCTGTGAGCCTGTGTGGTAACTTTAGCTTCCACTTTCTCTTTTTGAAAGCATTGCCAAAACTACTTTTAAAAGACATCTAAAAAACTTAAGAAAAAAAAATGTCTCTAAAGTAAAAAAACCCTGAAAATTTACCTTGATGTCAGTTTAAGTAGGCTTCTGCATGGATCTCTGACTTTTTTTAGCACTACTGCTCCATGCTTTTGTGAATGTTGTTACACAAGCACATATTTTCTAATGCTCCTGAGAATAATGAAAAAAACCCCAAACACTCAACATATCTTTTCAGTTAGTTTTTTAGGCATTTCAAGATGATTTCAAGGATCCTATTGTTTGACCTGATTTTATGGGAAAAGTCTATTAAAATTTATCACACACTGTCTTATCAAACTGTTTATTATTACATCAAGGCAAGGAAAAACAAGGTTATTTGCAAGGAAAAACAGGGTGAAATGATAACTGTGGCAAAGGCCATTAGTAAATAAACAGGGATAAAGCAGAGGTCATGCAAATATTTCCAGGGGAGCAAGAACCTAAAATATAAATACAGCTGGAAACTCTAGAACTATACTTTACTTTTTGTTGCGCTGCCTTAGAAATGTAGTCTCAAAATAATATTTTGAAAACAAAAAATGCTATTAGAACTGAAATTTTAACTTCCAAAAATTACTTATCAATGTAATTGAATTGTAATAAAACATTCTATAATTACAGTGACTGGAGTAATGTGGTGTTTTATTTTTAATGTTTAGTTAAGGGCATTTAATTTAAGCTGTTAATCAAATGCTACATTATTCTAAAGGAATGTTTCAAAAAAAAGAAACTAATTTCCAAATCTCTTTTTTCACCAGATCAAAAATAACAATGTCAACTGCAAACATATCCAACTGTTAGCTGAAATCTCAGCTGCCTGGTCTAGAACCTGCAAGCAAAGCCCAAGCCACACATCATTCACAGACATGGATTT
Source organism: Sterrhoptilus dennistouni (assembly GCA_013397095.1). Classification (NCBI taxonomy): domain Eukaryota; kingdom Metazoa; phylum Chordata; class Aves; order Passeriformes; family Zosteropidae; genus Sterrhoptilus; species Sterrhoptilus dennistouni. The sequence goes on from VWZU01017690.1 coordinate 1,256,599, forward strand.
CTACCTACTCAACTCAGAAGTTGTCTCCAGTTCACCTTTATAGGGTTAACACGTATTTAGAAATTCTCTTTAGAGAGCCAGACTTTCATTGACATTTCAATATATTTGGCTGTCTTCTTGCAGGATCTGCTCTCTATATTTATTTCTATATGAAGTGGGGTCCCATTCTCAACATTTATAATAAATAAAATATGCTGTATATTGCCTTGTTTCTTAAGTATAATACAAATCAAATCTTTAAATTCACAAATAAGAAAAATTATAGCATATACTTAATGCCCAGAAGAAGCACATGCAGACAAATTAAATGACAAACACTAGAAAAATAACATTTCCTACTCAGCATCTGTATAGAAAATTTAACCATACAACTGAATGATTTAAAAATTTTAAGCTAGACTGAAGTGTGGGTAGAGATTTACTTCTAACAGTTTGATGATAGTACTGTACAAAATTAATTAAAGTGGTTGTATTCAAATGTTACAACAGAGTTCTGCTTTTGTATTTTAATTTCCATTGAAAATGTTCAGTCTAATGCTTTGCTGTGGAGAGTATGTTGAGATTTGGATCACGTGAAACCTCCTTCCTAAATAGTATTTTCAGTCATAAGGATCCTCTGATCTTGAATGTTTCCAGGGATTGGACATCTACCACCTCTCTAGGCAACCTTTTTCAGTGCTTCACCAATCTCACCAAAAAAAAGTTCTTCCACATAGCTAGTCTAAATCTCCCTTCTCTTAGTTTAAAACTATTACCCCTTATCCTTTTGCTAGAGTCCCTATTAAAAAGTCTGTCACCATCAAACACACTTGAAACTTATCACCCTGATGTCGAGGACAGGTTGTCAAGACTTGACCAGCTCTCTGCGCCTCAATCATGCAGGAATCCCTAACAGTACTAATGGAGACTTGGAGCATGTCATGAACAACAGGGCTCTGGAGGAATGGTAAAGGACATGAAAGCCCACACAGTTCTCTTATATCCTGCCAGTCACGGGAGAGGCAGCTAAAAGAGCAGCTCATCCTGAGAGTTGATACCTGTCTGCATGACTGACCTCATAGAGTGGGCTTTAGCCTTCACAACCACAGGGCCCTTTGGGAGCAGTGAGGATGGCTGGACAGAGGTGGGATTGAACTGATGACATTATTGTTGGTGTAGCTGTGGGACGCAGGATGATTTTGCCTGAAAGCCAATATGAAAAAATGAAAGCTTAGCCACTTGTCCTATTCAGCAGATGACTCTGACAGTGCCAGAACAAGTGAGGGTCCACAAGCAGATTAGGAGGAGGAGAGCTGCCCCATCCCTAGCAGCAGCAACCTTTACTTATGCTGGATGAGATCTTATCTGCTTACAGCCTGATCTCCTGCAGCTTTGTCTCCAGTGGTTGAGGTCACAGAAACCCATGCCAACAGCATGAATGCCAGCTGAAGGGCTTAGCTGCTGAGGGAGCACTTGAGAAGACTTGTTTTAGTGCAAATTCTTGATTGGGTTTGACAGCTGACCCCAGCTGCAGCCTTTCCTTCAGCTGAGATACCCTGCTCCATCCAGATGCCAGATTTCATGTTCATTATTAGGGCAGGAAACAGAGACACACTGGGATATGTGAAAAAAGAAGCCTAACTTTCACGGGAAGCAAGGCAAAAACCTGGTTCTCTGAGAAAACTCCTTCTGGCTAGGAATTGTTTAACAACAAAAATGTATATTGAAACTACTTGCAAATAAAATAATACAGAAATACAGGCTCTTTTCAGTGCAGAGAGGGGTTTGAAACTAGGAGAAAAGTTCACATGCCACTTTCCAATGCTCTCTCCTGTCCATGCAAGACCAATTCAATATTGTCATGAACAGCCTGGGTAACAAAACAGCAGAGATAATATGAAAAGAGAAAAAATCAAATATTTTTGCTAAACTGAGTGGCCATGATCAAAATTATTGAAATTTAGCACGGGGAAAAACACTGCAAATAAGAAATTACCAAATGCATGGATACATTTGAGTAGTAATTGTCTAGAATAGGGATCTAATATCAAAAATTAAATTCAGATGTTGTTGATTTAAAAAAGCCAAACACATTCAGAGATACTCATTTGCCAGTTTTGAGGTGGTAAGGTTGGTTTGAGGCACGTGAGAACTGGTTTTAGGCTCTACACTTTGTGTTGAGAAATTAGGAGAAGTACAGAGGAGAAAAAATAAAAAACAGGAGGCAAACATCTGACAAGTGATCACTGAAAATGTGAATTTTTCATGTGGAAAAGGTATATATGTTTATAATATATAAAGGAACTCCTTCCTTTATATATTAAGGACTTTATAGTCCTTTATAGTGTTGTTGGGTGGGGTTTTTTGCACATCCATAGTAGACAGGAATTTTTTTCATATGAAAAGCTTCATTTTGGGTTTCAAGTCATGAAATATGACAACAGGATTTGGCACAATCAGCTTTATATTTATCAGCTTTATTTATTTTTACAATTAAGTTGGATGCACACCTGCTAGAAGCCTTGCAGGTCAATGTTGTCCAAGCTGTTAACGACAAATAAAAACCTCTATAATAAAGTTAAAAGACAGAAACCTTTTTACTCCCATTCTACCAGACAGCCAGGATGGGAGTAAAATGTGAGTTTCTATGAAGAATGTGCCAATGGCTCTTGAATAGTCCACCCCCACCCACAGTCTGAGCTGAAGGGAATCCCAAAGCATCATCAGTATGATCTGAGTGGAGTGTCCTGCCACCTTTACCCTTGCCAGGGATCTGGTGTAGTCTCAGTGTGGATGAGATACGTGATCCAGGCTGCCTTTGACTGCTCCAGGACCAAAGGTCAGAGTGCACCGGACACTTCCCGAAGCAGCTTAGACTATGGAAGGCCTTGAAGCCTCTTCCAGCTCACCATTCCCATGTGAACTCTAAGTAAAAGTCCTAAACACCAGCTGTGAATTTAGGTTACTCTCCTGGCCTCATTGCTTTCAGCTCAGTGAGGAAAGACAGAAAGTGAAAAACCCCTTTCAGGCCAGAACTCATGTGATGAAGATAAACTGGTACCAAATAGCTCATCGCTGGCTGTTCTCAGAGGGCTTATGCTTTGGGGCCCTCAGTTTAGGAAGGACATTGAGGTGCTGGAGCTGGTCCAAAGAAGGTTCTGGAGTGCCAATCCCCTGAGGAGCAGCTGAGGGAGCCGGGGTTCGGCCTGGACAAGGGGGGGCTCAGGGTTGGCCTTATCACTCCACAGCTCCGGGAAAGGGAGGTTACAACCAGGTGAGGGTCCTCTGCTTCTCCCAGGCAACCAGCGACATGTGACAGCACAGAGTCCCAAGCTGTGCCAGGACAGATTTAGGTTGGAGATTAGGAAGAACTTGTTCACGGAAAGGGCGCTCAGACATAGGGATGAGTGGCCCAGAGCGGTGTTGGAGTCACCGTTCCGGGTAAAAGACTGGACATGGCACTACTTGACATGGCGGTGTTTGGTCGTAGGCGGGACTCGACGCCCCATAGAGCTTTCCCAGCCCGGCCGAGCCTGGATCGGGCCCGGCTC
>VWZU01017690.1:1260696-1308489 GCA_013397095.1 Sterrhoptilus dennistouni
TCCGGGCCTGCTCCAAGGGCTGCGGGGCAGCTGGGCCGTGCACCGCCCTGGCCGCGGCGGCGGAGCGGGGAGCGGAGAGGGAGAAGGCGCTGTCACCACGAAACTTGTACCTGGGCAGTGCCCGTGGTTGGCAGCCGTGTGGCAGCGAGGCCACACTCCACCCCGCAGTTTTGTGATGAGTTTCTGTCTCGTTGCTTTGAGTTTCCTTCAGCTCAGGCTGCAAGGGTGCTCTTTCCAGTCTCTGCGGTGGCAAACTGTGTGAAGACAGCTGTCAAAAGAAAATTAAAAGCCCTGTCTCTTCCAGTCTAATTTAAAGGGACCTTTTTTAAAATGTGTATTTATGTACACACACCACTGCTTTTTCAGATCTTTCTTGTCGCTTTTTAAAAATATATTGAATCATAGAGTGTCAAGGGATTGGAGTGGGGCTTAAAGATGATCCAGTCACACACCCCCCTGCTTTGGGCAGAGACACTTCCCACTAGACCACATTGCTCAAAGGCCCATCCAACATAGCCTTGAACAGTCCTTAGAAACTTACTCCATTCTGTTTGTAAGTGGCAGCTGTGTGGCACATAATAATGCTCACAAATGCTGCTGGCATAGCCATGCGCTCATAGGAGTTGCTGCTTGAAGTCCCTTTGCCAATGTATTCTATGTTTCCTTGGCCTAGTATGGATGAGAGTAGCATACTTTGATCAGACTGATGTCAGGACAAGGTAGCTAACTTGGTTAGCTGTGTGTTATGCATTTTCCTTGTTGTTTTCCTCATACCTGTCTAAATGCCTTCTTTAATACGTTTGATGACACACCTGTTATTTTAGATGCTGTTATGAGTGTACCTGCATAATTGTACTTCATACCTATGAACCAAATTACCTGTTGGTGGATTATAATCATGCATTACAGTTGCATTACACATGAAGTTGTTAAATACACTGAACTACTATGTGACTTTTATCTGCATTTTAAACTTACATTTAAGCTCTGAAAGCGTTTTAGGCTTCTGCAGTAGCAGTTGTAGTACCAGTGAATCTTTAGAAATGTGTAACAGGTGTAATGACCATGTTGGAAGCATTGGGCTGTAGATGATAACTGAAAATTCTGATTTTTGTTGGTGTTTACCTGAGCAACAGTTCATCAAGCTAGGACAGCATTTGCACCTGTGCAAGCTCAGGAGAAGTAAGAAGAGTTTTGTCAGGCCAGGGTGATGCAAGATGGTATTGCACAGTTCAGAATGACAGTGTGTCAGAGCAGGTGGCCAGTTCTGGTGCATCTCTCAAACCTGTAGTTATTCAAGTGGTAAACAGCAGCCTACAGTTGCTTTGGTACATTGACTGTATACTGATTAAATTTTTACAAATCTCTCAGTGTAATGGTCTGTGCTGCACTCTTGCATTTGAGTTGCTTGAAATGTGAAATACGGAATGGATGTGTCACTTCTGAAGTTGTTGCAGCTGCTTAAGAGCCAAATACCGGAAGAGTATGAAACAGGAAACACAGAGAGGAAAACAGCTCACAAATTTGCTGTTGGCTTTTTGGTTAGTTTTTTTTTTTAATTCTTATGGCTCGTATTCTTGAGTTGCTATAGAAAGCTAATTAAAACTACTGCAATGATTATTCTTGAAGTTAATTGAATATGTCGGTAGTGTTAAGTTGGTTTTGCTTTCATTTAAACCTCCTGTGAGCCTTTTAAGTATTCTAATAGAGCTAGTACTGAAGAGCCACTTTATGTTGTGCACAGTTGCCAAGATGATGGTGGTGGTCTGGGTATTACTACTCTTCCTCAGAGGAAGGCAGTTGAACTCAAAGTTCTGACTATGGAAATTAAGAGTGGATGGTGACTGTCCTCTTCAGTTTCCATGGTTTCCCTCAGTGTTCCACCCAGTGAAGATATGCCACTGGCCTGGCCGACCATGTAGGCTTCATAGCAATCAAGAAATTTGTTTCTGGTATTTGATTTAGAGGCTTTGGAAATGCCTCAGCTGCCTGGTGACTCAGCAATTAGTTGTAAACAAACTGTAGGAGAAAACTGAGACTCAGCTGAGGACAGATGTTAACATTTAGCTCCTCTTTCAGCACTAAAAAACAAAGTAGGTTGTGCGATCCATAAGCAAACCGACAAAAACCCCCTGGAGTTATACAAGACACCTGTATGTGCTTTCTCTGAATTGTGATTCCACATGCTTTCATCTGCTAAAACACATGAATTCAGGATGCTGTCTGTCTATTAAAATGACAGCCACAGAGACTGACTGCTTTGTGCTCAGCAGTTCTTGTCCCTTTGCATTCCTTGTTTCATTGGTCATTGGCATTCACTGACGTTTTTCTTTTTCTGGTACTTCAGTCACCATAGCTTTATGAACATAGGATTGCTTCTAATCTGGTTGTTAATTGTATCTTTAATATAAAAATAGTTTTCTGTATAATTGGAACTGGTTTAGGATCTAGTTAGTTTTCTGTTATGGGAGAGACCTGGAATGGCATGGCTGTATATCAGGTTCTCAAATAACATTGCCACAAGTCTGTGTGGTTCTTACGTTGTGGCAGTGGATCAGTAGCTGTGGAGTTCAAGAGAAAAATAAAAGTAGTATGGAATACTGACTACTGTGAGAGTTTATGAGGAAAAAATCCTTTCATCTGGCTATTTCCAAAGCACTGTAGGAGTTTGCAGGTTCATTTAGAAGCGTGTGTGATGCCTGCTGCTTAGGGCTGTACCTCTGAGACCTTTGCTGTTATGGTTGATGGTGTCTTTTGTTTTGGTTGCCAGTAGGAGTTGGTGTCTTCATCCACTCTTCCCTATACATTCGTCTTTGGTCACCAGTTGAAGCTGAGATGGACTTTGATCTGAGCTAGGATTAATACTCTTGGCATATGAGAACTGTCTGTGCAGTTGGTGTCTGGAAATCTGTCACTTTTTTATTTTAGATCTTTTTCTGTATGATGGTAAAATCTTTTTTATTTACAAGTTTGTTACCAGCAGTGTACCATGTGGGAATAAACTGGGAAATATACAAGAAATCTTTTTATGTTTTTTCAGAATAATACACATTAACCAGAATTTCCTTATGTTAGACTATGTTTGCTAGATTCCACCAGAGGATGCTCCTGAACTTTAGGATACTTCAAGTACCAGTTTTGCAATGGTCAGGTTTCCTGCCACCAACGTACCTTGGCAGTTGTAGCCTATCTAAGTGTCTTTTCAGGATCACTGTTGCTGCATTTTCCATGAGCAGGTCCACCTGCTTTTCTTGAGTGTGTTACTGCAGCAACTCTGAGCTTTTTGCATAATGGACTTTCACTTGCCTTTCAATTTCAGCAGATAGTTGCTGCTCCTAGACCAAGAGTATCTCTGAGTTATTGTTTTTAGGAGGCAATGATGAAAGAAAATATAATTGCTTGGTGATCTAATTCTCCTCACTCTCTAGAGTAAAGTAAGCTGTCTAGTCAACCATTTCACTTATCTAGGAGACTTTCAAATGCTGAAATTAAGCAATTGAACTTACTTTCTTTTTCAGTCCCCTTTGAGAAATATTTCGAGTGGCTTTGCACTTTGCTCTGGAACAGCAGGTGTTATTAGCTAGTGTTGTGTATGACCAGAGTCTTTTGGCCTTATTTTCCCTAAGTATGTAATAGTATTTCTTTGCTAAACCAGTTTTCATCTCGCCAGAGCTGGTGTTAATACCCTGTGATAGATTGAGAACTTGTTTGTGCTGAAAACCAGGTCTGTACTACTTATATCTTGCTTTGAGACCCTTTCAATGATGCTTTAATCCCAAAAGAGCAGATATTAGGTGTTGTATAAGAACATCCTCTTAGCCTCTTAGAAGTTGTTAACTATAATTAACAAACTATATATCCATACAAATGGTTTCATGACACTGCTAGTGTGCACACTTGTACTAATTCTAACACTTTGTTTTAAAGAAACCCCGAACACCTTGCCACTCAAAAAAAAAAAAAAAATCTAACCCAACCCCATCCCCAGTTTAATCTAAATACATATTATTATGAACAGCTGGCAGTTTCTAAGTGATTTGTGACCATGCAGAACATGAAGAAGCATTTTTACAGATTCAAATGTAGCCTAATTTTATTTGGAAATATTTTTTACTTATTTTTAAAACCTACAGTTAGCAGTGGAGCAGTGCCATGCAAACTGAAATACGGTAAAGCTGAACAGCTCCTTTAACTTTGTAGGCCTGTGCTAATTGTTATGAGAAAGGAGAAATTTACATCATTGGCTTCAGATATGCTATTGAAAATATTAAAAGTGTTGAAGCTCAATCAGCTTTAACAGAGCCATTTTTATTACTGTTCCCAGAATTACATGGGCATCGTGAAGGATTTTGGAGGTTGTTTTTCTCCGGTTCTTGTCCATTTACATTTGTATGTGAACTCCCTTTGCTCTGTATGTGACAGTTTGGAATTTTTTAGTTTCTCCTTCCTATAAATTTAAATACAGCTTTCCCATTTGATGATTGAGTTCTAAGACATAACTGACTGAGAAGAGAATAAGAAAAATCTTTGCTTTAGGTTCACGTCTTGTTATGCCTAGGCCTGGAAAAAGGTAATACTGCACTTCCCAAAGTTGCAAAAAGTTGCTGTGGCTGGAAAGGGAGGAGAGAGGGAATGAACTGTAATTAGAAAAGGGCTTATGAAACATCTGGAAGCTCTGCAGACTACTGGAAAGAGCTAAAAGTATCTCATAAACCAGATTAGAGGTATATATCTTGTGACATTTGTAATGTGTAATTACCTGGTTAAATTCAAAGTTAGTTTTAAAATCTGTATTCTTATGCGTATCATCTACAGTAGGTCTTCATCTGTGTGTGTGGTGGACTGATTGATCACTATCAAGTACAAGAAAAATAGTTCTGTGAGACTGTTGAATTAATCCAGGGTTTATCTGCTGCCAAAATGAGTAGACCTTGTTACCACTTCTTGTCTCAACTATGAGCTCTGCTGCTTCTTAGCTGTCAGCATCACTGCTTGTGTGATCCTTCAGAGAGCCAGCTCAGCACACAAAAATGATTTAAAAAACAAAACTAAACAAATAGTAGTTATGCTCAAAAGAGTGCAAGAGCCCTTTTGGGTAAGGAGGTGGAGCTGTGTGGGAAGGAGTGAGTCTGCTCACCAGAGACAGCAGGCAGATTAACATAGATTTTTCTTTAGCATTCAGTTTTTATTCCACAACTGGGAGGACTACTACTGCAGTTCTTTTCCTCTGTCACCTTTCTTGAGCTACAGTGGTGCTTAGGTGAGAAGTAGGGAATTTCTTAACCTCCCCCTACCCTCTTTTTTGATCCATTTTTAGTTTTGAACCAGGCCAGCCTTTCAAGGCAAACATGATGAGCAAGGAACACTGAGTTTTGTCTAGAGGTAAGAAAAGCCTGAAAGTTTTCCTCATATTCAGTAGTACACACCTGATTCAGCCAGTAACTGAACTTTCCTTGCCCTATTCATAGGGAGTCAGGAAGGGGAGAAGGAAGCAAATCAACTCTTTTAGCCAGAGGCTGGTTTAGCTGTTCCATCACCTGTGCTGTGGTTCCAGAGCTGCTTTTTTTTTTTTTCCTGTGCTTGTTGCAGATGAGTGAGAAAGGAGAAAGGTGGCTTTACTGCTGGGCCCTGAAATAAACACAAGTACATAAGGAAGGGTGGTGTGTTGAAGCTGGGCCAAAGTGGACAACAGCAAAGTTCTGGCAATGCCTTGTCTAAGGAAACTGACTGCAAGGATTCCACCCAAATTAAGAGGAAGCTGTTAAGGGAGTCAAAGGAATTTGGAGAATCAACTCAGTCTGCTGGTTTGGAATTTAGAGCTGGAGGGTAAAATTCCTGTAGCACAAGTTCTACTTCCCATAATTTTTTGAGTACTAAGAAGCAATGAAGGGATCCTAAAGCAGACACTTGCAAAAAAGCAAGCTGCCTTCCCTCTGAACACGTAATCCATTGTTTTCATGTGTTCCTAAGCAAGAGCTTTTGTTTACTGTGGTTGTTGAAGTGTATCCAAGCTCTCTCATATGAAAATACTAGATTTTTTTTTTCTGGTGTGGTTTATCTGAAGCTACATTAAAATAATTGTGGCAGTAAAATGGAGAATGAGTTAAATAACTGGATCAATCCCTTTTGCATTCTGCAATTGACTATCATCGAGACATGCTCGGCTACTTTTCACAGTATCTGCCTCATTTCAGGTGTAAAATTACAGCACTAGGTGAACAAGATACTGGTCAGCAGCCACTCTGTTCTTAGAGTTAACCGGTGTAGTTACTTTAAACCGCCTGCATGCCATAGAATTAGCTGCCTGCAGCTGTTAACTGATCCTTGTAGCTTGTTTGTGTCACAGGGTGGTAAACTGCTCAGGCATTCATACACTGCTCCTGTCTCTGAAACATGTTCCTGGCAGTGATACATGTTCCTGTCTATGATACGGGAGTTTGCTCAAGCTCTGGAAGTGATTTGGGCTACAAACTATTTACATAAGAACTTTTGTGATACAAACATGCAATATCTTAAAACTATAAAATTAAAATGAAACCTCTATTTCAGTCAACAGCAGTACAGAACCTAGGGGCTTTCAGACGGGATTTTTTGTTGGAAAGTTCTGAAGTAGCAGGAATGGCATTAAAGAGAAACTAGTTATTTCTTCTGTTTCTCTGTGTGAGCCCATCAGTCTGCAGTCTGCTCCTGAAAGTCCTGCTATGGAGGAGTGACTGGAGGTGCCGTCATCTTGTGCCAGTCTGAGACAGGGCTTGCATCAAAGAGGCTCTGCTTGTCTGTCATCTTTGCTCTGCTGAGGGTGGTGTTTGTGTGCTCATTTCAACTGACTTGGTCAGTTACCAGTCTAACAGGGAGAAGAAATACCAGATTACCACTTGAGAGCTAGTGCTAGAATACCTAATAAAATGTCATTTTAAGTGATTAGATTTTGAAATACTGTTACAACCTTTGTGCAGGAATATTGGATTGGTGTAAGGTTTTGGTTTATCTATTGATACTGAAATCACTTTGCAAGGTTAATGGCAAAAGCTATTTCTGGTGTGACTTACAGATTTTTTTGTAAGTGAGGTGGTGATTATGTTCTCTGATGGGGTAGTTTTATTTCATTAGTGATCTAAAAGTTACCTGTATTTATAAACATTGTTCGCAGAATGAGCTGGGTTGGAAAAGACCTTTGAGATCATGAAGTCCAGCCCATGACCTAACCTAACACCTCCTTATCAACTAAACCATGGCACTGAGTGCCACACCAGTCCTTTTTTAAACACGTTTTCAGATGTCTAACCTAAACTTCCCCGATGCAGCTTGAGACTGTGTCCTGTCTGTCAGTGGTTGCCTGGGAGAAGAGACCAGCTCCCACCTGGCTCCAGCCACCTTTCAGGGAGTTGTAGAGAGTGATAAGGTCACCCCTGAGTCTCCTTTTCTCCAGGTTAAACAGCCCCGGCTCCCTCAGTTGTTCCTCACAGGGTTTGTGTTCCAAGCCCCTCACCAGCCTCGTTGCCTCCTCTGGACGTGCTCAAGTGTCTCAAGGTCCTCCCTAAACTGAGGGGCCCAGAACTGGACACAGCACTCCAGGTGTGCCCTCACCAGTGCCCAGGACAGGGGAAGAATGACCTCCCTGCTCCTGCTGGTCACACCATTCCTGATCCAGGCCAGGATACCACTGGCCCTCTTGGCCACCAGGGCACACTGCTGGCTCATGTTCAGCTGCTGTCACCAGCACCCTCAGGTCCCTTTCTGCCTGGACACCGTCCAGACACACCAGCCCCAGCCTACAATGTTACAGGGGGTTATTGTGGCCAAAGTGCAGGACTCAGCATTTGGACTTGTTAAACTTCATCTTATTGGACTCTGCCCATCCATCCAACTGTTCCAGGTCTCTTTGCAGAGCTCTCCTACTCTCCAGCAGAGTGACACATGCTCCCAGTTCAGTGTCATCTGCAAATTTACTGATGGTGGACTCATCCCTCATCCTGATCATTAATATTAAACAGGACTGGCTCCAACAATGATCTCTGGGGGACACCAGTAATGACTGGATGCAGCACTATTCACCACCACTCTCTGGGCCTGGCCATGCAGCCAGTTCTTAACCCAGTGAAGAGGACACTTGTCAAAGCTGAAGGCTGCCAGCTTTTCCAGGAGTGAGCTGTGGGAGACAGTGTCAAAGGCCTTGCTGAAGTCCTGGTAGACAACATCCACAGCCTTTCCTGCATCCACCAGGCAGGTCACCTGGTCATAAAAGGGAGACCAGGTTGCCAAACACAACCTGCCCCTCCTAAATACATGCTGGCTGGGTCTGATACCCTGGCCGTCCTGTAGGTGCTGTATGGCACTCAGTAATCTTGCTGAGCACTGAGGTCAGGCTGACTGGCCTGTAGTTTCCTAGATCCTCCTTCCAGTGGGTGGATGTCACACTGGCCAGGTTCCAGTCAGCTGGGACTTCCTAGCTGAGCTAGCACTGATGGTAGGTGATGGAGACCACCTTTGCAAGCCCATCTGCCAGTACCCTTATCACCCTAGGATGAATCCTATCTGGTCCCATAGATTTGTGAGCATCTTAATGGCTCAGCAGGTCTTTGACTGCTTAGTCCTGCATAAGGGAGGGGACCATTCTGCTCCCTGACACCATCTACTAGCCCAGGAGGACAATTGTCCTGAGGACGGCCTGTCTTTCTGTTGAAAACTGAAACAAAGAAGGTGTTAAGTACTGCCTTTTCCTCATCTTTAGTTACTAAATTCCCTCTCTCACCTAATAAGAGAATGGAGGTTGTCCTTGCCCTTCCTTTTGCCATTAATGTATTTATAAAAGTATTTTTATTGTCCTTTACAGAAGTGGTCAGATTGAGTTCTGAATGGGCTTTTGCCTCTCTTAATTTTTTTCTTGCATGACCTAGCAATTCCTTTAAACATTTCTGGAGATATCTGACCCTCCTTCCAAAGGTGATACACCCTCTTTATTTTTCTTTAGTTCCTTCAAGAGCTCCTTGCTCATCCAGGCTGGTCGTTTTTCTTGTCAGCTCATCTTTTGGCACACAGGGGACAGTCTGTTTGAACGAGATTTCTGTTTTGAAGCATGCCCAACCTTCCTGGACTCCTTTGTTTTTAGGGGCTGCTTCCTAAGGAGCTCTCTGAATCCATCTCTTGAATAGGCCAAAGTCTGCCTTGTGGAAGTCCAGCGTGGAAGTTTTATTGATCCCCCTTCTTGTTTCACCAAATATTGAAAATTCTTTAATTTCATGATCACTATGCCCCAGACAGCCTCCAGCCACCACATCTCCCACCTGCCCATCTCTGTCTGCAAACAAGCAGGTCTAGTGTAGTCCTCTCCCCTGGTGGGATCACTCACCAGCTGTGATAAGAGCTCTTCTCTGAGTAGAATTTTTAATATTTTTAAATTACGTACAGCTTTGTGTTCTATCCCTATAGCTCCCATACTCTGCCTTTCTCTCTTTCTTTCTTTCTTGCCTGCAGTGCTTTTCTCCTCTACTCCTCCACTTCTGTTATGTTTACTAATTTTTTAGGAACAGAATCTGTACCTGCTTCAAAGCTGCTTGTGTTCTAACAGCTTGCCATCATAAGCCAGAAAGCTAAAGAGATCTAGTAAGGCAGATGCTGCAAGTTTTGCCTTGGATTCAGTTCCATGCCACTCTGTTATTGATCTGCTGCCGCCTGCTGCACTTCTCCCTCATTTGAACTAACTCTGCTGCTTGTCTGACCCTGCGTTTCTGTTTGCTTTGTCACTACTCTTGTCAGATTAGCATGCTAACCCAGCAGAAACTGAATTGCTTCAGAACTCATCTAAGCTGTGTGGAGAAATGGACAGGAGCATACTGTAGAGACAGCAGCACTAGCAATGAGCTTAGGCTGTTGGAATTGCTGCGTTGTTTGGGATATTAATCTGAGTGTCATCAGTTGGCCACAGCTCACGTTGTGGCAAAACCAAATGCAGGTTTCCTATTTCTGTTAGACTTCGTTGAAACTGGCTACTGGTCTTAGAATTAAAGTCCAAAATGAGATAGGTGGTGATTATATTTCTGTAGGCATTGTTTCCTCATTAAACCATACTAAAAAATTCTGCTGAATTTGGTACTAGCAAGACCAGTGTCATTATATGCAAACCTCTGATATGCGTATCTTTTGTCAGTAGTGAGGCTCTTTCCCTTATCCCTTTGTTTGCTATCTTATATTACTAGATTTGTCTCTTATGATGAACTGTTGCTGACCTCACGTATGTGGTTAGGATAGCTTTATCTTGCTGGACAGATAAAACAAAGTACAGCAGGAACATGGATGCTACAGAGTAGTATGTTATGTGATAATAGCTCAGAGTTTAAACCAAATATATTGCTGTCAAATTTTTAAGGCTGAAAAGATTAAGATTGCACAGAACAGGAAGAATAACCCCTCCAAGTAAAAGAAGGAAAAAATTAACTGTAAAAAGTGGTGTGTTTACAAACCTAGGTAGTCTGAGTTCTGCTGACTGCATTAACTTCTACTATTCTGTGCATTCACATACAGAAGAAATTGCGCAGTTGCCGACCAGTGTCCATGTAACGGGAAGTAGTTACACTGATTCCTGATATGAATTGGTTATCTGAGGGGGATGTTTGTGTTACCTGTCTGACTGTAATCTAAACTCAGCTGCTGCCAGTTCTTCTTGGGCTGCTTTTTGGCCTATGGGGGACCAGTGGGCAGCAGCATAGTGGTTGTAAGCAGCCACAGGCCTGCTGCAGTTACCTCAGGGGATAAATAAGGAGATAGATGGCAGGCTGATGGTATTGAGGATCTAGTTAGCTTGGGAGAAAGCTGGAAGTGCTGAAGGAGAAGGAGATAAGGGTTGTGAAGAGTAGCAAGCCCTGTAGTTATTATGGAGAGAGGATATAAAATGGTATTTGAAGGTCTGTTAGAAAAATTTTCCACTTAATTTTAAAGGCAGAACTACTTTTTCCAAAGAATAATTAATTTTTGTTCAATTTTTGAAAATAACTGCTTTGACTATAATGTTTCTAGAACTTTAAAAGCTGTAATTAAAATGTTTCGCACACTTCAAAGTATTTGAGATTCAGTACCTTCAGTTCTAGTAATCAAGCAACAAGCAACATGTAAAGTTTCCTTAAATTAATTTCTATTGGTCCTTTACTGGCTTTTTTTGTTTTTAAATTTAACACTTATTTCTTTTCTTTTTTTTTAGGTGTTGGGAAATCATGTTTATTGTTACAGTTCACAGACAAGCGGTTTCAACCGGTCCACGATCTCACTATTGGTATGTCTCTTTTGTGCTGCCCACTGTTAGTAGTTAAGTGGTTGGGGGTACCTCAGGGTGCATTTTTGAGTTTGTTGTGCTGCAGAAGTGCAGAATTTGTGCTGTATTAAGGTGGCAGTGAATCTCTAGCTAATGGATATATGTTTGCTCATACAGTCAATTGGGGATCTTTTATTGGGAGAGTACAAATATGAAACAATTTAAAAAGTTCATAGCTGCAGCATCTAAACTGTTTCTTCAGAAAAGCTGAAAACTGGGCACAGAAGAATTGTCCAAGCTTGAAATGCACTTGTTGGTGATGGAAGTGGCATTTTTTTCACTAGGGAACATAATTTGCCTAGCCACAAAACCTTGAAGACAAGTTAAACTATAGGAAAATTAACCTTAAAAGTGAATGAATAAAAAATTTATTTGGGCAGACTAACTTTTAAATAGAGGGCTGAAGTGTGAATGTATTTGCTTTTGTAAAGTATAGGGATTTTTTTTCCCCAACTCTTCAACCGGATATGGACTATTTGTGTTAGGTGTGATTTGATAGTTAGGGAATGAATACATGTTAACACATTGCTTGTGATATAACTACAGTAAATAATACAAGCTTTTATATGTCTTTCCACACAAAATAAGACCAATAGTGTGGCACTGAATTCTTCTGAGGGCAAGTTTAGTCTGCAGATGAGTTTTGCTGTTAAGCATAACAGATGCTAGTCTCAGAGGAGGTTGCAGAACCTTTAAACTTGTTGATGTTCTTTCAAGGAACCTATCAGCTTTAATCATGAGCCTTGCACAAAATATATCCTAGTCTCTATTTTTAGTTTGTGCCCTGGAGTAGGTAGGCTCCCTGTGTTTGGGAGCACTGAAATAGCTGCTTGAAATATAAACAGATTTTCTTCATGTAACGGATTGTATCAGGTGGTTTGATTATGAATTCCCTTTCTCTTGACAGTCCTTCCACACCTTGTGTGTGCCTGTCGTATAGTTCAAATTCTTTGGCTAAAAGAATTTGACAGTTTTCAGATATTTGTGGGGCCTTGGCAGCAGATACACTGGCTGAAGAAAGAGCCTGAGTACTTTAGGGAGGCATGACTTAATATCGTCATCTCTTCTTTAGGCCTGCCAAATGCATGACACCTTCCATATCACTCATGCATTTGGCAGCCCTGTCACCTCAGACTGATCTGATCTGCTCTGGGAAACAGCTTCACCTCAGTAGGGTGGTTGTGGTGCCAGTTCTTTCTTTGCTTGGCATACAACTAGCTGAAATCTGTGAGCAGAGCAGAAATTGAAGCTGGTAAGATGAGGAGGTGAACCTAGAAGCAACATATAATGAGGGTGAAGTAATGGAGCCTGGGAAGCCGCTTGAAGAGGAGGGAAGAAGGATTTTAGCTTTTATATTTTTCATATGTTTGTAATCTTGCAACTCTTTAGAATATAACTGTAAACTCCATATAGAGTGTTTGTTACTGTTTTCCCATTTTGGTCAGACAAAACAATTCCTCTCTAGGTCTGGGAATCAAGGACACCTTACTGTCTCAGGCCTTGAAAATGTAAACAGAACTGATTTGGGGGGGCAGCAAACTTGGGGTAAATGACTTCATTACCTGATGCTGTAATTGGAAGATTAGTCTCCAATATGCAAATGGACCAAACTTATAAAATTATGAAAACCTGTGACCCGTCATCCATTTTTGGGTGTAGCCCCTGGGTGGCCTTCATCTGCCTGGCATGTACCTTAAGGTCTTTCAGTAAATATAACAGCTTTTTATTCCCCTTGATTTTGTCTGGCCTCTGTTTTTGGGTAGTCCCTAGAGGCAGAAGAGGCTAGAAATGCCTCTTTAACTGCAAGGGCATATGTGTATTTTGGCCAGATTTTTCTAATTGCCCAAACAGATTTGGAAAGGCAGATAAAGAGCATGGGTTCAAAGTTGTATGAATGCCTCTGCAGGGGTGAAATGTGAGGGGTGGGTTGAATTTAACTAACTAAATTCCCTAATGGTTGTATTAAAAGTCCTGAAAATGTGTGGATTAAATAAACCATTGTAAACATTCCAGCTGTTTTGCCCACTGCCTGTAGGACATGCCCTTATTGTAAACCTGGTCCTCTTCTATTCCTTCTTTAAGAACAACCTTGCCATCAAACTGTTTGTGTTTTTACAAATTCAGTATTTTTTCCTGGCATGTATTTTGATGGAATAGGATAAATACCCTTTTAAATTTTTTAAATTTAAAAAAAATATTTAAAAGGAGTTGTGTGCAGAAACTAAACATTTAAGATGATTGTTAGATTTAAATTAGCAACTCCATAGCCATATTTCAAGATCAGGTAAAACCTTCATTGTTTACATGTGTAGTAGTCCAAAGACGTACCCCCGCCTTTGCAGTCAACTTCAGGAAGAGCAATGTCATTCACCTGCTTCCTCCTTGCTGCCTCTCCACCTCCATTCTTTCAATTTCTTTGCATACAGTTGCTGCAAATTATTTTGTTGCTAAGGGGCACAGTGGTCTTTGGCCAATGGCTTTTATTTGGTTCCAGTATCCAGTTGGGGAACTCTGCCCAAAAGTTTGGGGAACTTTCCCCAAAAGCCATTCCACAGGAAGCAGCAATGCACCCTCAAATGTTCTAAGCAAGGTTTTGAATTTTGGAGAGACATTTGGAATATTTCATCTCAGGGCTGCTTAATTGAGAGTCTTGAGTCCAAGTCTAAGCAATGACCAATTTTAGTGAAACTTCAGCTAGCAGATTGTTTTGGGGTTTTTTTTTTAATGGTTATTGATTAATGGAAGCTTGGTAGCCTTTAAATATGTCCACTATCTCCAGCCATTTGTTAGATTTTAACTACTGCAGTAGCCTCAAGTTATACTTGATTTACTGTTAATGACCTCAAAATTGATTTTAAAAAGGATATAAAAGTCTGAATTTTTCCACTGAAGAAGGTACTTTTGTTTATTTGGAACACACTTTCTTTTCCCTCAGTTGTAAAATTTGGATCGTTAGCTAGCTAGAATTTTGGAAGTAGCTTTTTTTCTTAAAGATGGGTGGATTTTAATTAATACCACAATAAAATTTATCTTGTTAAAGGTGACTTGTATGCTCACTTAATAGCTTATTTATTGATAAAGAATTATAGGTTTAATGTCTCCTAAACTGGCCCCAGCAGTCTGTCATTGGTAGAGTGTTAAAATAATTGCAACTCTTCAATTTCCTGTTTACATTCAAAGGGGTGTATTTTTCCCTCTTAATACAGAGCTACGAAGTGGTTTGGAAAACTTTGTTGGAAATACCTCCCAGACACTTAGACAGTAACAGTTACCTTTCTTCTAGAAAGTTCTTTCAAGCAGCTGGAAAATTGGCTAAAAGCAGGTTGTGAAAGAGATTATTTTCCTACAACATTGGCTGAACTGAAACTTTTGTTCTTGGTTTCATAGTACTTGACACTGTTCTTTCTGATATGTGCTAATAATGTAATGTTTTGTAAAATCTGTTCAGGTGTAGAATTTGGGGCTCGAATGATAACTATTGATGGAAAACAGATAAAGCTTCAGATATGGGATACGGTAAGTAATGAATCATAAAAAATTGTTTAAACATGTTGCTCCACTAGCTTTTCCTTTATTCTGGCTAAACTCTCTATCATCAGCATCCATAGCCCATGTACTTCTTCTTGCAGCTTTCTTTGGTTTCTATAAAGTTAAAATTTTGCTAATATTCCCTTTTTTGGTATGATGTATTCTTTGGCATTTGCACTGTAACTTCCTTTGCATTTCCAAGATAGAAGAAAACACATGGCTCACTTTTCGTAGAAGACTGAAGAACACAAGTTTAAGACAGTAAATATTTCAGTCAAGAAGAGACTGGTAAATGCTTTAAGTTTCAAAACACCTTCTAAAATTCAGACTTTAACTTTCAAGGAAGGTTCAGGTTAAGAATATGTATTGGTATTCTTGTGATGTCAGTCCCTTTATTATAAAGCAGTCATCATGACTGTCTACACTTGTGATGAGGCAGGTTTAAGATTTAAGATGTTCATACTGGTAGCTATATCCTTTAAATGTATTTGACTGTTCCCTAAGACAGAGTTGCCTGTTTCCTTTTCTAAAGGAATTTTAGGATATCTTTAGAAACTGACAGGTACGTGATTCCTAGCCTCATGTATGTGCTCTTTTTGGTACAGCAAGTCAGTGAAGGGACACACATTCATATATGTATGCCTATATATGTGCATATAAAAATGTAGATAAATATAGTATTTTAGTGAACTTCATAGGTAAGTCCTTACTTATTTTACAAGTTCTTTCCTTGAAATGGCACCTAACACCTCTGCCTCCTTGGAAGTTCTAAGAAAGAGGCATAGAACTGTATGGTCAGTTTAGTTTAGGCTTTTTCTGCCCTGGGCATTTTTACTATTATAATTGTGGATTGCAGACTACCAAGGTGGCTGAGCGTTAAGTTCAACAAATAAGGAAATCTCTGCATAAAAAGTAGCTTTATAATCAAACCCTTGGTATATAGTGTCACTTTGTGACTACATACCTATATTGGTCCTTGTTTTCTAAAATTGGGGCAGATTGTCTGTGGGCAAAAGTACTAATTTTACTACTGTCTTTCACTGGCTTTGGAATTGAATCTGTTAATCTCCTTAGATACAAATGAACTTCAACTGTGTTTCAGTAGATCTTGCTTTTCCTGGTGCCTCTGACTCCTCAGTGGCTCTTTGCTGTCTGCTTGTTGTCTTGAATGCATGCAAATTGTCCAGCCAAAATGGACACTCAAGTGATTTTGGCTATAATTTATAAGCTCTGTTTGAGCAGGGATTTTTTCTGGCTAGCTTCTTAAGTACATTATACATAAATTAAAAATATTAATTGAAAGCTTTTGTACACTGAGTAAATTGTATGCTGGTGTTCTACTTAATAATTTATAAATTGTATGCAATAAATGACAGTATACTGGCCATAGTTAAAAGTTTAACTGTATGTAGTCTGATTTTTAAAACACAGGATATTTCTATTTTAATCCAGTCTTGGTTTGTCAGCATATCTGAATTCTGCTGTATCATTTGTGATCTTGAGTACAAAGGTGTTGAAGGAATAGCAAAAATAAGAAACATGCTGAGGTGATTCTCAAGGAATATTTTACTTACGAGTGTTAAGGTACACAAATGTCCATAATGACCGAGGCTACTGTGTTCTGTCTGCATTGAGCGTTTTTTTGGTTTTCTGTTAGCCAAAACTGGTAGCTGTTACTGGTGCTATCTCTATATTTATTAAGCTGTAACAACTTCTGTTTAATGAGAGAGGGTTTGTTTTACGGATGTTGCTAAGGAAACACAGGAAATGTTTGTTTTCAGTTGGTGCTTACTGAGTCACTGCACTAACCCTTCGCTGATTTGGTGCTAGCCTTATACACCTGCTTTTAATCCATCACTGAACAGGGTGCATCCCGAGCAAAGGCATAAGAAGTGGAGAACTCGATAAAATTTGTTTGGATTGCTTAACAATGAACTTGCTAGCTTAAGAGAATCAAACACTAAAATTCAGGTTTTTCTGGCCAGGTATTTCTGTGCAACAGTTCTCATTTTGTGTTGTCTTCAGCAGACCCCTGCAGTCCCAGGGAAAGGCGTGTCGTAGTAATGGGAACATACGGAAGCTGCAGCATACCTCACTGCAGGAATATGCTGCACTTTACAGGGACAGCCTAACACTGTTGCATGTCTGAGATCCATTTCTGTGTCCTTCTTGTGTGATAACTCAAGAATATTTTACTTTTTTGTTATCATCCTAGTTTGGACTTAAGAGCATATTACGGAAGTTAGTTCTCTTTACTGTAGTCTGTTTTCCATGAGGGAGTACACAAACTGAATTCCTTTTGGATGAGGCCAGACTGGAAGATAGGCTTAAGGAATGCACATATGCCTATTAGAAATTGTAGTCCAATATTTGGTCCTGTGAGCTGGTAGTCTAGTAAAACTAGTCTGATGCAAAAACACACCTAGCCACAGCCCCCTCCCTCCAAAAAACCCCCCCAAACAAAAATCTACATTCCATGAAAGATACTCAGTGTGGACTTTGCATTCTTCATGTTATGTGTTGCAGTCTCAGCTCTACTGCTGTTCATGTCTGCACAAGCAAATAGTGTCCTGTTGTTCTCTCCCAGCTGCAGGCTGTTCTGGATCTCCCCACTGCTGGGCTCTGCAAGCTTACTGCTGTGTGTGCTGTGGCACGCCCAGGTGTTTAGCTCTGTGAGTCTTTGGGTTTCGCTATTCCTTTTCGGTGTCTTTAGGGCTGTAAAGAGGCGGTATTGGACCAAATTGTTTGTCTGTGTGTCTCTAGTATCTAGATTATTTCTTTCCTTGCATCTTTAGTCTTAGTAATGGCTTCCAGTAGTTGGATGGACTGAGAAATACTTTTGTCCAAACTGCTCAGTTAGTAATTGCCTATTATGACAATTTAAGCAACTCTTTTGTGGAAGTGTGGTATTTGAGCTAGTGTCAGCTGCACACATAACTTTTAGGGAACTCTAGAAGTGGTTTTACAGCAGCAAGTAAGGGTTAAAATTACTATTCTGGAAGCTGTTAAGCTTTTTGAGTTTAAATTATCTGTGTAGATAACGTTGGTTGTCTTGTGGCAGCAGCATAACACTAAGAAATATTAAAATTGCTTCTCCTTAGAAAAAGTTCATTGTTGTAGAGAGATAACTGGGCTTGTTACCAGGCTGAGTCAGTGGCCTTGGTTTTGTTGTTGAGGGGGGTGTTCTGTATTGCATTGACTGTTACTAACAAGTCATTGTTGATGAGGAAAAATAAGCAGTAATTGAAAAAGGATATTTCTGTCAGACAAGTAGGAGAGATCTATGGTGACACTAATTAATGCTGATGTTCTCTAAATTGGTATGAAAACAAACTTTTCCTGTGTACTTGAATACTATATTTGTAGTATGTATTTCAGCTTTATTTCATGGAAATGCATGATTTAAAAACATTAATTCATTATTATGTTTATATATTGCACCTTAGTCCTCCTTAAAAAGACTAAAAGCTGAAATAATTATAAACTAATTTCAACTAATTTCTTGATTTCCATACAAGTGTACTTTCAAATTGAATTGATGGTGGCTTTTAGTAGTTGAGAGCTTGTATAAAATAGCATGTTTGTGGAAGACTGGAGCATAATTGTTAAAGGCATATTTCACTTTCAGGTGTTCTGAATATACTAATTCTTCTTGGAAATTAAGAAATTTTTCTTGTGTTTGCAACTGGTCTGTGGATCTATTAGAACCAAATAAATTTCTTTTCATTCATTAAATGAATATCCATCCTAGTGACTCTGACAATTGCTAGGATGTAGGGCTCACCCCTAGAACTCTTTACTTACTGTTTACTTTGTGATGTTTTCTACTTGCTTTGGTATTCAGAGCATACTCATATGTTTGTGGGCAGCTGGTGTATTCTTTTAATACATTTTCACTAATTTGACTCTTTAACCATGGTACCTGCACACACATTGCTGTGTCTCATGGCCCTCTATTAAACTGCTGTGAGGTTACATGAAGAACTTACAGAGGATCTGCTTTAGTTTCTGAAACTAGTCTGATCATCAGTCACAGACTGTGTTTGCTGCCATGCGGGAGGATTAACTTATTTATGGATCCATGGATTGAAGGATGAGGCAGGGAGATTTGTCTGTTTAATAGTTATTGCTGTTTGTTTAATGTGACCATCATCTGAACTTCAGTGCCAGTAGCTTAAGTTGTTGTTCACACCCATGATGTCACTTTAGGAAGCTAAGGCAACTAGATACACCTAGCTTAGTGTTCATAAACCTTTGTCATGCTTAACTATATTCGGTTATTGAAATAGTATAGTATTGGCATGTTATTTTCTGAATTGTTTTTTTGGTTTCTTGGCAGTTTATCCATGCTTTCTACAATAATTGCAAGATTTCTACAAGAACAAGCTCTTGCTTTAGATAAGGCCTTAAATAGGAGGAGTATGAATCACTGTTTTTGCACAGTAGAACTCCTGTTTTAGTGGGGGTTGCTACTTAAAACCTAAAGGTTTCAAATACAGTTTCTTTCAAGTTATGTGTATTTCTAATAATGGAAGGCTAAGGCTTTGTTTCTGTGATGTGTTGGGAATTGCTTTGGATATCTAAGTGGCATTTATTCAACACCAACAGAGGAAAAGGCAGATGTACAAATTATCTGTGTTTAGACATATGTACAGTTTCGTCCTTGGGAATCTTTAGTCCTCTTGAAATTCCAGTTCTTACTGTATGCTGACAGGGTTATTCTCAAGCAGCATGTTGGCTAAATCCGTCACATAAATACTGAGACTTCCGTATATTGTGATAGATTCTTCTTCATAAGCATTTTTAATTCTGTTTTGGTTTGGGAATGTCTTTGCTGGAAACAGCGGGGGTTGCTTTTTATTTTTACACTGCTTATGTGCCTATTTGTCCTACATGCTAGCAAACCACCTTAAAATATTTTTTTTTCTGGATTGGAGACATGATTGCAAGAAAGATTATAAACAAGTTGACATGTGACTTAGAGGCTGTTAATGTATTTATAACTTTCAAATCTATATTTAAAGGTATGTGTTGCTCCTCTTTCTTTCTGGAACATTTTATTCCAGGGATCAACTTTGTGGAGTTGTTCCCAGCTGGCAGCTGTCACAGGTGGTGTAACACTTCTGAGGTTATTTCCTAGATGTCTTTTTAGTCTTCTTTGCAACTTAGGAAAGTATAAACAGGTAAATAGTAATTCCCAACATGAATGAAATGTTCTGTCACCAGTTTTGAACATACCACACATGTATGCCTGTTGTCAGAGTGAGGGAATCTAGAGCTACTAGTTAGGTGTGTGGTAGTTCTCATATTGCATGTGGATATGTACTATAACATTCCCTCCTAATAAAAACTATTGGTCAGCTTGGATGCTGAAGGCCTGCTGGGACATTCTCAGATAACTTGGTCCTTGAAGAAACTTTACAAATTCTTTGGCATTGACAGTAGAGAATTCAGGAAAAATAATGAACTGTTTTCTAGGGAGATACACTATTGTGGATGCTGGTTTTTTAGCTACTTTCTTGTCCTGCATTATAGCTCTTTTCATTTTTCCTTCTTACTTTATAGATTCAAAAATATGCAGTTAAGGGACTTGCGAGTAACTCTTTTTGAAAACAAAGGCTTGCCTGTATGTTTTGCAACTGTTATAACTACACTGCATACTTGGAAATGACACCCAGTTTTCCTGTGGGAATAGTAACACTTGGAGTCTTTTTTTTTAAATGTGCCAGGGATACTGTGTCCATAATAACACAGCTGCATAAATTAAATGTTCCTGCAAACTCTAGTGCAGTATCTTAGTGTACTTAGTACTTATGTATCTTAGTGACCTGAGGTGATTGATAATGCTTCTTGTTCTACTTATATTGTTATTTTCAAATTGTGTTTTGGTCTCTGTACTGAAGTATGCTTTGAAAAGCACATGGGATGTATGTCCGTGCAGTTGAAGCAGAGATGAAGATTGTTCTACTTGCTCAAAGACCTATCACTTCTAGAATTATGTCTAGAGAGACATACCAGATCTCCTATCAGAAAGTTTGTTTGTTTCTGTGAACCATTATGGTATGAATTGTAAAAGCTTAGAGTAGAAAACAGCCAGAACAGAATGTTACTTAGCATTTAAAATATTGCTTGTTTATCAGAGGCTCGCATATTTTCATGATTAGTGGACTACTCACGTCAGACCTAGCACCTATTTTTCTGAGGAGTGGAGGCATGTTCAGGCCTGCTCAGTGTGCAGTTATAGGTTCCTGCAGGCAGCCATGTCTGAGCTGGAGTTTCTCTGGGTGTCAGGTCTGGCTGTTAACAGAAACATCCTCCATCTTCTCATTTCCACTGCAGTGTAACTCTGACAGTGGGTATAACCTGGGATTGTCTTGGAGCAAAAGTTTGCATCACCTGCACTGGATGTAATATGGCCTTGGCAAACACCCTGTTTGGTAATTGTTTCCTGACTATTGCCCCTGCTATTGCTGATACCACAGCCCCTGCCTCCCCCACCATCTGGATGTGGAACTCAGCAATCTGCTTTCAATGGCCCTACTTGAGCCAGGGAGGTTGGAATAGGGGACCTCCAGAGGTCCCTTTCTCACCAACTGTTCTGTGAAAAAAGCTTTTTAATATGGAACTGAGATAAACTAGTAAGCACTGGATTTTGCAGGAATATGAAAAGGATGTTAATAACAAAATTATACTTAAGATAAAGGGTCTTTCTCTGGTATTGAAACTGATTTTAATTTATACTGAGTTTCTATACTGCTGCTCCTCTCTGTTGCTCCATGTAACAAGCAGCTAAACTCGGGTAGGTCCTACTTTGCAAGACTGACAAAGTACAATTATAGCACACTCGTGGTTTTTTAAGTCAGTTTTGGCTAGTAGCCTACGCTTTCTTTCAGTTTAGACTTCTTTTGACTTTTGAAATAGCTTGTCCACCTTGGAGGAAAGGGAAGTGGACAGAGAGAAAATTCTCAGATGAAGAAGTAAAGTAACAATGATGCTTAAAAAAAAGCTGTGGGATGTATTCTACATGTCTAACCCTGTTTGACCTTCTATATTGACCTTCTGGATCTTGTTCAAAATGATACTGTTATAGTAGCCAGTAAATTTTATATATAAGGTGGTTTTGTTATATAATACATTTTTGTTATAGCTAAAATAAGCATTTATATCATGGAGCTTCTTTACAGAAACTCAGTTGTGTTGTCCATTGATATATGCAAACATAAATTAGTTATTGCTATATGAAAAATGTGATCCCTTCACCAAAGAAGGTACCATTTTCCACCATTTCCTTTAGGGAGCAATGATATTTGAATTTCACCATTTTCAAGTGGGACACAA
The DNA here is from genome assembly GCA_013397095.1 of Sterrhoptilus dennistouni. NCBI lineage: Eukaryota > Metazoa > Chordata > Aves > Passeriformes > Zosteropidae > Sterrhoptilus > Sterrhoptilus dennistouni. The sequence continues at coordinate 1,282,868 of VWZU01017690.1, forward strand.
TTAAAATTGTTACAGTACTTTCAGGATTTGTATACTGAACTTTTGTAAGTAAGTGATTCTTTTAAGAATTCACAATTCATACATTTTTGTAAGATCTTCTAGAACCTCTGATAATGTTGCTTGACCATGATTAATTTACTCAGGGAGATGAACAATTCCACATGTCGGGGGAATTTATGAAGGTGTAACAGGCAATCTTAATGTGTTAGGTTAACTCCAGGTGATGTATGATTTTAGGCAATGTATGGAATTCCCTGGTAACAGTAAGTTGTCTGTTTAGCAGGGAAATGTTTCATTTATGTATCATTCACTTCAGCTAGTTGTCACCACACCAAGAAAAAGTGGTAAATCTTACTTGAATTTTTATGTAGGAAACCGGGTATTACACTAGAAAACTGTTGGTTATTTATTATTTCTTAGTGTATTCTACTGGTTTGTCTGTATTCTATTGCCAATGCTTACATAAAGATGTTACCAAAATTTACATGAAGCTGTACTTGGATTCTTGGCCAAGAGCATATGTGAGTGTATTCTTACGGTGTTGAATCTATTAAGTGCGTTGTACTGTATGTTATAACTGTTTCCACTGGAATGGCTGAGATAAAGTGTTTTCTTAAATAGAAGTTACTGTTTATTCTAGAAGATAAGGATGCTTTTTGAGGACTGAACACATCTAAACTTGTGCCACTGTTCTTGTTGAATGACAGCACCTAGATCAAGTTCTCTTTGAATTCAAGAATATCTAGTATTAAGAAAAGTACAGTAACTGTGGAAGAAAACGTTGTCCATATACTAATTTTGTAGGCATGGCTGAAGGGTACCTTGTATTTCATAAATATATTATTCTTGTGTTTAATGTTTTTAAATCATGGCAATTTCCTATAGTTCTACAAATTTACTGCACATAGGGTTTTTCTCAGCATTAGTATTTCTTAAACATGTTCTGTGTTATCTTTGAATTATGCTAAAGCATCTGTTATTGCTAAATATTAGAAGTAAATATTTCTTCTAGCAAGTGTCAAGTGCTAGATAGCTCTTCTGAAAAACATGAGCATGAGGAGCTTAAGATCTGCAACCATGAATATTTATTTTTCAGGACTATTCTTTTGAGCATGTTAAGTGCTGAGATTTTTACAGAATACTGTTCTCTGAGAACTATCTAATATATGTTGACTCTGAAGTTTTTCAGTGTATATGAAGATGACTCTTGCATCCTAGAGCTGCTTTGACAAGCATTATTTATCAAGTACAGAGAAAATTGATTAGCTGTGGAGCAAAATTGTGTAAAATTGAATTCACAACCATTTTCTGTTTTTTCTTAATAAAATGATTACTGAAAGAATTCCATCTGAAGACTGTTGAAAGCTGGCTGCAGTTTATGATATAACGGATAAAATCTGCATCCTTGGCCTTCCAACAACCTTTACACCAGCAGATGGTGGGCGTAAAGATGTCATTCATCATTTATTTACAATGGACTTTATTTATTCTAGTGTCAACAGCTGCCCCAGGGAGCGGGTTATTGAATTCAAATGTGAAGCTCTGGGTTATTTGCTTCCTTTCAAATTTGTCTTCAGAGCTTAGTTGCTAGGAGTCCATTCTGTGCTCTAATAATGATTCATGTATTGTGAAGCCATTCAGTAAATTGGGTTGTCAGGGATTGCCAAAAAAGGTTTAGAGGTCTTGTTCCGATTTTTTTTTTTCTTTTTTAGCAGCAGTGTGCTGTAGTTGGTGTCTTCTCCCTATGTGCCTTTTCTTGCTGCTGTTGGAGACTTTGTCCCCACTTGTCCCCTTTCTGATTTCCCATCCATACTCTTCCTTATCCCCATCTCTCAAAAGTAGAATTCTCTGATCCTGTGATTCTAAGCTCATGGTTTGCAGGAACAAAAAATAAGTATTAGACCTGAAGTAATGAAACTTTGTGTTCTACAGGCAGGGCAGGAGTCCTTCCGTTCCATCACAAGATCATACTACAGAGGGGCCGCAGGGGCTTTGCTAGTGTATGACATTACAAGGTGAGAATGCCAACTGGATTACAATGATATGTCTTTGTAGAGTTGTGCTAAGTGTCTCATCTAGCTTGGCTTTTTTTATCCATACTGGTAATTACATTGTGTCAACTTTCTTAAAGTGCTCTAAGTCAAGATACAGCATATGGAGCCTATATACTTGCAGTTTTCTCTGTATGGTGGTTGAGAAAGCATGCATAAAATCTCAGGAAGAATGAAATAAAATATTTTTGTAGACTATTGACCATCAACCTCTGGATTACCTTTATCGAGGAATACCTGAAAATGTTTCATTAATTCCTTTCTAGCATTTTATTATCATGAGGGATTTTTTTTTTCTTTAATTGTAGCAGAAGTGCTATTCTGAAAAGGAGTGAAATAGTAAAACATAGAAGTTTGGTTATATAAAAAATACCGGGAAACTTATACCATTGCTGTGTTTGTGAGGTTTGGAAAATACAGGTCTTTATCTGATACTTTTTTAGGAGTTGTTCAGAAGTTACTAAAGTTTCCCTGCTATATTAAATAAAGTGTCTATATACAATTGGTCTGTAAAACTTTGGGTACTTTGTGTGGTTTATGAAAATGTTCAGGCTCCAAACTCCTATTAAGTTGTGTGCCTCCTTTTGTGGGTCTTGGCTCTTGTTGAATTGAGCAACCACTTGTACTAGAGATTTCCTAGATTTTTTTCCTTTTGTTCCCTTTTTACATTTAGATATCTGTAAGTAACATACTCTTCCCTTTGGATTTCCAGTAAATGAATCTTTGATTCGTAAATAAAGTACGATATTTTAAAATCACTCTACAAGCATGAGATTTATTACTCGGTTTACACTTTCTGTAAAAACTGTGATGTGTCACATTCATATACTTCACTTTTAAAGATTTTACTGCTAAATTTATTATTCAGCTTATAAACTCACATAAAAATTATCAACTATTTTCTGCTTTCAGTAAAACAAATATTACTCTATGTGTTTATTTGTACTGTTGTTTGCCCTGGTTGAAGCTGATGGGTACCTTTAAAATTCTGTTCAGTTTTTATATGTATATAAAATTACAGAGTTTTTACAGCTCTAAGAATCCTCTTTACTCTTTGTAGCAAACGTGTTTTCAATTACATTTTAGGCAGACTTCATTAACACTCCTTGTTTGCTAAATTTTTGCTTGCCCGTTCTTCCTCTCACAAAGGAATTACTAGCTTTTATCCCTAGAGCATGTGCACTAATAAATGAATTGGTTATTCAAGTAGAGAAGCAGACTAACAGGGGAAAAAAGTCTTAAAATACTGCTTTTAATGTTCATTCTCTTCTATACTTAGGAGGGACACTTTCAACCACTTGACAACCTGGTTAGAAGATGCTCGTCAGCATTCCAATTCCAACATGGTTATAATGCTTATTGGAAACAAAAGGTAAAATTTTACTAGCTTTTATTTTGTAAGAGGGGAAGATTTAACTTCTCTGTATTTCAGCTTTTGGGTTTTCTTACTGGTAGGCAGTATGTTAACTTTAAATTCCCTTCTGTCACTGTGCATAATTCTGTGGTGAGCCTAAAACCTTTCCTGTTCTTCTTCTACTAACACAATGTGCAGCACATGGATCAACTACGTTACATTCTGAATATCTGTATTACATGAGTTATTTTCTTACTATGCTTTTTTGTTTCTGGAATCACCAATTAGAACACCTAGATCTCTCTTATAAACAGAATATGATTCCTAATTTGAGGTGTTCTAAAGTGCTTTAGTTTTTGGTTAAGTATCACATCAGAGAAAATGTAAGTTTAAAAAATAAAGCTCATAGTACAGGACTCGTATCAAAAACTTCTCTCAAATGTAAGAAGTGCATACCTCAATGATTGAGACATTTCTGATTTACAAGCCTCTTCCATATTCTGTACCTTTTAGCTGGGACTGGGGTCAAGAGAATGCTTTTTCACTGTTTCCTGATAAATTCACTGGGTGATGAAAATACAACCAAAAGTTGTGGAAGTATTACCCAATTTGTAATCAGTTCCTTACTTGGTCTTCTCATCAACTGCTCTGTCTAAAATTACTCCCTGTTGATGCTGAGACTTGGTAGTAAAAGTCTTAATAAAAACACATCAGTGAATATATATTGTAATTCTTCTGGTTCTTCATCCAGTGAATTATAGCATCAGATCTAGATTTTTTTGCTGGATGCAGAATTTTTTCAAAATATCAAAAGTATCACCTCAGAATTTAATAACCCATTAATTTTAGGCTTTTGTGTAATTGACTTGAACTTTTTTCCATGCCTCAGCAATTCTTGAAGGTAAATATGTCAGTTGAAATAATGGCATGTTTGCACGCTCCTGAAAATTTCATGAGCAGCCAGATCATTTCTTAGATGCTACTGAGAAGCAGCTTTGTGATAGTGAGTCTGGGTTTGCTATTCGGGCCTGTTGAACTCTTACTTTCTTCTTCCTCTCCTTCTTCTCCCCTCTGTTTTCCCCCACTGCCCCACCACCCTCTACTTCCTCCTGAAAACCATGGTACACATTAAGTAATTGCAAAGCTTGTCAACTTTGTTTTACATTATCTGGTAAATTACTAACAACTTTCTTTTTAATTGAGGAATGTGTCAAGCATTTTCTTGTCAAATTAATATAAAAAATGTAATCTTGTTTTATTAAATGGAGCTTTGATAAACCCATGATGGCCCTGACCAACTGTTTTATACTTGTGTGAGTAAAAATATGGCACTGAGAGAAACAGTGAAGTGGACTGTTCACTTGAGATAAGTTTGCATACTCAATTGACACCTGTAACTCTTTCTGATTATTCTTAGCAGTTAAACTAAATTTTCATGTCATGCATGCTGCTGATGCAGACTGATTTGCTACTTGCAGCTAGCCCAGTAATTCCCAGTTACAACTAGGTTTTATTCAAACAATAAATATACTTAAAATTTGCACAGTAAATTGTTACATATTAAGGTGCCACATGAACTAAAATTGTTAAGAGTTAATCTTAAAAGTTTTAAGCTTTTTAAAGAATATTATTTTCAAGGAGGGCAGGAAGCAAACTCCTTCAATTTTCTTGCATTATCCTGACAGTTCTTACGGCAGTGTATACTGCTAGAGACGGGTGGGAGAAAGAACATGTGTGCTAACATAGTAGTTTTGAAGGAATAAATACTGCTCTAATGACTCCCAAAAGTGCACTTGACATAAGTTTGTAGTACTGACTTATTGCTGGATTTGAAGAGTGTTGAGAATTTAATTTGAAATATAATGGGTGTTTGTTGAAAACATTATAAATACTAGTGTTAAAACATTACAAATACTGTACTTAATCTTCTTTCCAGAACAAAGCATAGCTATATTGATCTAGTAAGACCAAATGCTTCGAATTATTGGAATGGAGAGAGGAAGACAACTGTGGTTAGTAGAAGCAGTTAAAGATCTTTAAGAATATATTTAGGTATCAGTATTGAGTTTGGATTGGGCTGTTGTTGCAGTTTTTGATACAACTGCATGATTTCAAGTAACAAGTTACTTGTTTATGTTCTGTCATGGAGATAACACTGAAGTGAATCAAGGTTTTAAATAAGGTATTTTTGAGAGTAGCATGGTAGTAGCAAATTAAGACATTGCTCAGGTTGAAAAAGATAATGTCAGTTAATACTGGGCGGGCCTAAATGTAATGAACATCAACTTCAAAATTGTTTTGAGAAGATACTTCTTGTATCCTTATCTTCATTATCTTCGATTTTTTAAATATTTAAATAATGCGCTGAATTGTATTGACTCACCTAAGCTAGCATTTAGTTTAAAATTACAAAAACCTGCTTTGCTGCAAAATAGATGCCACAGTGAGTATTGCTTACTTTTAATATATGTATAATTGCAAAGTTGGCAAACACCGAAGTCTAGTATGATACTTTTTATTTGTATACTGACTGCAAATTATATATTTGTATGCTGTTTAATTAAAAATTTGTATCTAAGAAGGTGTTTATACATGTACAACTTACATGAAAATTCATTGAAATGTATGCCTTACACTTCAATAATAAATATATAATTTTTATTACTCAATATGTAATACACTTACAAAGAAGGACAAACTGTGAATTCCTTGTTCTTAAAGAATCTTTAAGAATTAAGGGTAAATACTTGTGTCTGTATGACTTAGAGAAATGGATTTTTCTCTAGTTGTCCTGTCCAAGAGGGTTTTTTTCCTGCTTTTTTGGGTGGTATTTAACTTTGAATTAAATTGCTTGGAAAGCAGGAAGCAAGAACTTGTCTAACAGTCACTTCAAATTCTTTTCCTGCTGGGGGGCCAGAAGTTTCACAGCCTAAATGCTACCTTACTGGGAGAGAACAGCTAGCATAGCTCAAAAGAAATCATTTCTGCTTTTAAGTTTTTTTATCAGAAAAGAAATTGACTGTACGAAGTTTTGCTACTGAATAAAAAAATGAACTTTCTTTTTAAAATTATTTTTAATATTAATAAATAATTTACAAAGCCCCTTTATCAGCTCAGCTTTATAGTATTGAATTGGTAGATAATATTATAGAAGAGAGTGATATATACTGAAAATACAATGTCTAAAGTTAGTATTCGAGACTACCTAAATAAAAACACACTCATCCTGTAGAAAGCTATTTCATGAAGTTCTTTGATAAGATTTATGTCAGCTAGGATGTATAGCTCAAGTAAGTGTGATGTCTGTGACTATTCCATATACTTTATTTAAGGGCTTGACAAGTTACATACTCAAGTTCCAATAGGGGCACTTGGCTTCTCAGGCTTATAAGTATGTCTATGAAGAATAATCTTTATATGGACATGTTGGATCATGTAATTTAACTTCTGGTTTTTTATTCTATCTTAGTGATTTAGAATCTAGACGAGAAGTTAAGAAAGAGGAGGGTGAAGCATTTGCACGAGAACATGGACTTATCTTCATGGAGACATCTGCCAAAACTGCTTCCAATGTAGAGGAGGTAACTTTGCTCAACACTAACTCTTCACTAAAACAGTTGATTTAAATTACGCTTGTTTGTATAGATACCATTCCTCTAGATTTTGGGTTCCTTAATTTGAATTAACCACTCCTTATATTATGAGAAAGACAATGTCTATGTTGTCAATAATTACACAGCACAATTATATTGTGGAGAGGTCCTCATTAATGTACTTCTGGTATTTTCTGAAGTGTTTGATCAGAGAAATGGCTAACTTCTGTCTGCCATGAAATCTAAGAAGTAAGGCTAGAATAGATTTGCTAGTCCAAAGCAAGCCAAGCTATTGGAATTCTTGGCAGATGTCACTGCAACCTGTTCTAAAGGCTCCTGGTATATCACGAGCTCTTCAGAGCAATCTCTTGCAGTGATTTTGTATTTGTACTGTCACCTTCTTTCCTCTCTACTGCCTAGTAGGAATCTTCTTCAATTTGCACACAGCTTCTATTTTCTGTCCTCTAAAGAGCTGCTGGAGAGGGCATTGTCTTGGTTAATTTAGTCTGCTATGTATTTGAATAAGCTTTTCAGTTTTTGTACTTCAAAGAACTTTAGTCTTTTTTCAAATTTGGCTTATAGTTCACATTTCTGGACACACGTGAGTTCTTGCATCTCTCACCTCGGTTTACTGCATTCCTTTCTTGAAGGGTAGTCCTGGTGGGCTGAGCTCAGCTGCCACTGAATACCCACCAAGTCGCTCACTCAGTGCCTCTGTCCAGCAGGATGGGGGAAAGCACCAGAAGAGCCAAAGCAGGATAAAACTCAGGGCCTGAGAGAGAGTTTTAAAATTCAGGAAAGAGATGGGTGAAGTGTGACAGAAAGGCAGTTCACTCACAACTTCCTACAAATTGAATCTCAGCCCGTTTCTGAGAAATAGCAACTTTGACTACCCTTTAATTTTTATTCTTGACCATTATCATACTAGATGAAATACTTGTCAGGCCATTTCTGGTCAGCTGTCCTGGCTGGTTTGTGTCCCCCACAATTTTGCCTACCCTAAGCCTAATCACTGTCAGGAGAGGGCAATGTAAGAAACAAAACCTTGACACTCAGCAGTAGCTAAAATGTTGGTGTGATACCAACACCATTTTAGTCACAAATCCAAAACACAGCACCATGCAGACTGCCGTAAGGACAACTAACTGCATTGCAGCCAGACAAGTACAGTGGTGGACCAAGAGCTCCAGCTGAGAAGCTCATGCTGTGTACAGCAGACAGATTCTTCGCGTCTTCCAGCCCGTACTCAATTCATCCACGCTGACCTTTCTTATAGTGACATTGTTCAGCTTCTTATACTGCGTAGTCTACTCCTTTTCCAAAACTATCTTAAATTCAAAATGGGCTGTGACCAATGAGGTATTCTTTTATTGGTAAAGCCTTTTAGTTATAAAATATTTAGTTTTTTTAAAAAGTTACAGTAAGCTACAGATGGCTTACACAGAATTCATTGCTTCCTGATTCTAACATTATCATCTCATTTTGCATCAACAAATATGTCCTACTGAATGCATTGTCCAGTATTTAATGTATCTCTGATTATCAGGAGGCAAATGAGCATTAAGTTCTTTATCAAAAAGTTCACATAGAATCCTCTCTTTGTGATTATACAAGTGAGTGTTGTGTGTACTAACTTTCTAATTCTGGTGGAAAAGCTTTAGGATATAAGCATTTCCAGTGACAGTCAAATGCATCCCTTAAATGGTGTTCTGAGTAAACACAAAAAAAGTGGCATGATGTAGAATAGTTAACAGCTACAAAAGCAAAATTTCTAACCTCTGGCAGTTTCTCTAGATGAGCAAATCAGCTTCTGTTGTTTATTTTTTTTAAGCTTGTTTCATCCTGATTTCCACCACTGTGAAATGCCTTACTTAAATCCATAGCTGGAGCAGTACCTTGACCTTTTTGGTGCTTGGATCTTAAAACAGTTTAAAATTGTTCATTATATTCTTCAGGATTATGTCTCATTACCTATATCTTGAATAGAAGTGGATGATAAGGAGTGGAAAACATCCTGTTAGCTGTTCCTTTTGTGCAAGGCTGTTGGACAAGTTTCCACCCTGTTTGCATAATAGGTAGCGGATTGTGGGGAGTGGGAAGTAGATGCAGGCTCTTCCTTCATAGTTACTTTGGAGACTTCTTATAATTCGCTGTGACCAAAAAAACAAACCATCATATTTCCTGTGGAATAGGATTATGTAAAAAGAGTTTCTGCATCACTGAGAGGATAGAATGATTACTGGAGGGAGGTTAGGGACAGGCTTAAGATTTGACTGCACTGCAAGGACAGTTAATGCTAGTCTCTTCAGCAGTGTCATATTTATTTGAACAGGAGGTTGTTGGTAATTTCCTTTTAGCCTCTGTCTGAAGCTGTAAATGTAACCAATTATCAAAATATTACTTACTTTCTGTGCCCTTTTTTTTTTCTCCTCAGTGATTTCTAAGGTGATTTGAGTTAGAGCAGGGTACACTCTGACGTGCATGGCTGTGGGCTTTCTCATGGTAGAATCTTGTTAACTTTTAGAATCATATTGGTTATCATATTTGCTCTACTTCTGTTGAATTGTCGATGAGTGATGTGCAGTCTGAAATACTGTTTGCAGACTTCAGTGTTGCTTACTTACTTTTTCTCAGAAAACACTGTGATGTCCATTGGGAGGCTTTTCACTTGTACACACATAAGTCTGGGGTCTGAACCCCAGGCAGGTTTGCACTTGTTTTAATCATAACATCCATTACTTTCTGACCTCTCATTAAACCAACACATAGTACATAAGAATTTTTTTGTCTCGTTTGCAAGAGGCATTAGCAATTTTTTCACATTAGTTTTTTCATTGGAGTTCAGCAGTAGTCTATGACTGTTAATTGTTCTCTTACCTGCAGCCTGCAGTTCAGAGTTTGCTGAGAGCTTTCTGCTTGGGCAGAGGCAGAGTAGAATCACCTGCATGAACTCAGGGTGATCATGTAGTCCCCTATAGCACATGATGCTTAACTCTTTGTCCCGGCATATCAGTGGTTTGAATCCTTTCATGGGCACTGATTCTCAAGAAGTAAGGATACCTAGTTGTATTTGGGAAACTACAGTAACTTTGTGCACTATTATTTCATTCCAGACTGCTACTTTTAATAATGATTACTGATATGACCAGTCTTAAATCAGAAAATTTTCTGGATGCTGGTCAAAGCAGTGCTAGACAGCATCACTGTTGAGAAGCTGATCTCACTTGAGTTGTGCCCAGTGTGTTACTGACTCCTGGTGTGGGAGTTGGTTTTAGTAAGTTGTTTCCTGAATGGAAGGGTGCCTATGCCAAATTTAAGAGCATTGTTTGTGTTATTCTAAGATGTCTGCACAGAAATAGAATGCAATAATGAATTCATTATTTAGGATTAAATCTGAGTAGATTCATGGTTTTGACTGAGCAGTGGAGCACTTCTGTTTCATGGACCTCAATGGTCATTCAGTAGTTCCATTTCGGTTGTAATTTAATTTTGTCTTCAGGCAGCTTCTTTCATACTTTTGCTTGAATCGATAACAAATACTCAAAGCTCTTGTAGCTTCAACAGTGGCACAGGTAAGAGAAGGGAGATGGCCTTTTGTAATATTCTGAAAGGTGAAAGTGAAAATTTCATGGAAAGACTAGATTCTCAGAGGCATCTAAAGTTGAACTGATTTTTAGAGTGTGCTTTATTTCTCTTCCAGCCCTTCCCTGAATACATCTAATAGCTGGGAAAAAAACAATTTTTTGACATGGTAATATAGTAAGCAGGGATTTAGCTAATAAAATGTAAAAGTCATAGGATGATAATAATTGTCATATTGTCAAGGTATATTGACATACGAGAGATAATCTGACTAGCACTTGGAAAAGAGCAGGATTTCTAGGTATGAAGTCTTAAAAAAAAAAAAAAAAAAAACAACAAAACCAAATTTTACCCGAAAGTTAGGTTTATCTTAATTTGTATCAAAACCAGTATTCCTTCAAGTTCCTGGAAATCAAAGTTCTGTGACCTTTCAGCTGTGCGGAGCTGACATTTTAGCCGCTTTCTCCCATGAGAAAATGGGGTTGAAGATCGTGTCAGTTCAGCTGAGGAAGGGAGAAGGGGCAGGACACTTGGCTGTAATGAAGATAGACAGCTTTTAGCTGCCTGTGACTACTCCTTGGATTGTGCCCCAACTTTGCAGGAAGCTGTTTCAGGCTTTATAGAAAAGCATGAAATGTATGATACTGCCTGCCTGACCTGTAGGTTCCTGGAGAAATGGATTCATAGTTCTGAGGGGTTTATCTGGTTTTGGTTTTTTTCCTCTCAAGTATTCTGTCCTGTGTGACTGTTCAACAGGAGCTACAGGACTTTTTAAGTCAGTTTGAGCTCTAGTAGTGTGCATCAGCTCAGTAAGTTTGTTGTCAGAGATGTTGTGCCTCAATGGGGACATAAATAAATTGCTATCAAGTTTTCGTTTGTGCCTTTGCAACTATTCTTGCAATATAAGGTTACAAATATGTTGGGGTGCTTTTTGGGGTGTGGGTTCATTATGTGGAACCTTACTGCTTTTAATTAACTCCTCTGCATCCCTTTTAGTGTGCTAGGCTTCTTGCTGAAAGATCATTTAGCTGTAAAAATCATTGCCTTACTGTGTGTGTATAAAAGAGCTGCTCAGAGCTTTGGAATCTCACTTAATAAAGTGGCCACCCAGTACCACTTACACACTGGGATGGTGAATGCTTTAGGCATAAATCCATTTGTTGTCTTACGTTGTTACTGTTTCCAAATGCATTCTTAAATAGTAGAGTAATCTAACTATATCATATCTTACTGCTAAAAGATGAGATAGGAAATTGGAGAGGAGGAAATTCTAGGTGTTGGCTGGGTCATGATTTAGAATTTGTGACATATTTAACCTTTAAGTTAAATATGTAATTGTAAGAAAGAATCCAGGAAATAGTGATTGCCCAATTTTCTTTCACGCAATAATTAACGTTGCCACCAGAGGGCAGCATGTTCCACGAGCTGGCTGTGCTGAACGTGCTCTCGTACCCGATTTTAGGCAACGATTGAACTTGTAAAGTCTTGAGTTTCGAAAAGTGTCAGTGATTCATTTACAAGTTTTTCCTGTTATGCTCAGCTTACGGCAGAGTCCTCAGATTCTTGTCCTGCCACTAGCTTTCTGAGAAAGACAAGCAAGACATCTGCAAGTGAAAATCAAGTGTAGCTGCTCTACTACTCATGTTCTGGTACCCCTAGCTTATTATTACTCCTGCATGCAGCTTCCATGAGACAGAGGTATCAGGAACTTATTCCCTTACCTATTTCTTGCGTTGTTTTTACCAGTTATAGGATTCATTCTTTCTGGATTTGTCTCAAGGATAGTAAAACTGCATTACTTGTTTATTTGTGTGATATGAATGTTGAAGTTGATTTAATTCTACATTCAATGTTTGTAGGATTAATTTACCTTAAATGTAGCGTTTGGTAGTTGCAGTTTTGGATTGTTTGGGGTTTTTTGCGGGGGGCAGGCATTGTGAGACATGACTTCTTGATTCTTATGTTGCAATATGGTCTGGGAAACTCCTTATACAAATAATCTGAAGTGATATTATACTGATATATTGTGATTTAAAAGCCTCTTTTATTGGCTTTGCAGTAGGTGCAGGCATGACACAACAGGCAGATCACATCTTGCAAGACTCACTTTACCATTTGCACAGTAATACCCTTTTCCTCAAAGGGGTATTGCTATTGTTTGGAAACCTAGTTATAATGAGCACACAATTGAAAAACACATTACATTAAAACAAACCACTGAATAACTTCTATACAACCTTTTTTAATGCTGTGGTGCAGTTATATTCAATGGTGTCATGTGTAAAAGCATCAGTATGTTGCGGTTTAGAAAATGACTTAAGAGTTAAACAATAAATGTAGACATTTTCCTGAAGGTACATGGTTTTCTTGATTTTTCCCAAAATGCAGTCAAGAATTTTTATATTTGGAAGTCTAACGTACTGATTTTGCAATAGTCTTTCATTTCCTTTTATGAGTAATAGAGGTACTGTGTACTAGGGCATGGCCATCTTTCAGGTGGTTATGTAAAAATGCAGGGTGAGTCTGGTACTGCCTCCCCTGGAGTGGTGAAAATGAACCTGGACCCGATTTGGGTTGGAAAGACACGAGTATCTTTGTCTAGTGTTTCAGGAGCAGCAGCATTATGGGAAAGTGCAGTGCAAGTGCAGTAGGCTTGGTAGGCAGCCAGCTGAGCCCTTGTGGGCTTGCTGGTGAGGTCTTGTGTGGAAGTGGCTGAACTGCACCTGGATCCAAGCTGGCGTGTGAGGTGCTACAGCTGTGTTCTTGCAGTCCCCTGCACGTGGTCTAATAAATCTAAACTGGATTTGAGGGGAAATGGCTCTGTCTTTCTGCATCTATGGCTCAGTTAATCTGAAAATAGGATAAACTGCCCATAAATAAGAGTTTATAGTATACTGCGTGTTCCAGATAAGAGGTAGAATGTGCAGTATTAAAAGAGATTTTTGGAAGAAGTCAAGTGCCAAGTTCACCTTCTTGTCCTTGCTAATTGGGGCACTAGCATGCAATGCCAAAATCTGATCTGATATTCTTGAAGCAGGTAGACTGCTGTTTTAGTGATGTTCTCAGGGGATTGAGTCTGCTTACACTTGGAATCGTAAGTTTACTTAAAATACATGGATGTGAGAAGCAAATGGAAGTGTCAAGGGATTCAAGTCTCTTTTCATGGCTGATAAATGACAATTTTTTAGAATATATGCAAAGAAGAGAATGTGAGGTAGACTTATTATGTGCTATGTTCTTATGATTTGTTTCAAATAGAAATAATTTCTGTGGCCCAGTGCAACCTGGCAGTTTGCTATGCAGAGTAACAATAGGTGCTGTTATAACACTAAATATGTCGTGCACCAGAATCACTGATGGGAATGGGGTAGTCAGATTATGATTTCCAAGAGAACTGAAGTGATAGAACTGAAATTAATGAGCTATCTGGATTTTTCAGGTAAGCAGTTTCTTGGCCAATATGTTTAATATTAAAATATACTATACTAAGCTCAGTATGCTTTTTTGCTTTGTCCAGTACATGTGTAGTAACAGAAGGAATTTTGTGCTTGTGTAGTGCTGTTTTCCGGTGTGTTTTACTGGGTTTTTGTAAGGATAAATGCATTGCTGCAATGACTGCTCTTGAGTGTAATACCCAAAAGTTAATTTATTCTCAGTTTTATTAATTTGGAGTCTGTTAAAATTCTAGTTTGTTACTCTAAAGTAGTTTTTATAGACTTAATGTAGTTGTCATGAAATTAATTCTAAGAGTCTTGTTGTACTTAGCCAGCAACTTCTAGAACAGTTAGAAGTGCCAATTGTTAAGTGCTTGTTTACATGAAGTTATCATAACGCTTTTTTAAGACTTCAAGTTCTGTTTAATGTCTTGCTGAAGTAGAAGTAAGGATCTGCAGAGATTCCAGCTGTGTGAATTTTCTGAGTTGACTTATACCTTTCAGTAGGCACATGTATGAGGCCATTACAATAATTACTATGTTATCAGGAGCAAAGATAAGTTTGAATCTTTTTCTTTACATAGAAAACTTCAGTTTCTGAGGAATTTGAATCAATTCATAGTTGGCCGAAAGCCAATTTTTCTTCTCAACTCTAACACGTGTTTGAAAAACGAACTTGCTTCCTAAGTGCCTTGTGAATCTGCAATGATTAATTCTTCTCATTATTTTGCTGCAAATTCTCATGACCCTCTGCGATGATTCGATCACCCACTTAGAGTTTATGCATATTCATATCTCTCTGCTCCTGCTGCAGTCGTTCAAGTCTCCTTCACTGGCTGTGGTGTGTGCTTGGTGCAGTAATTGAGCTGCAGTAGATTGATTACTCTGGGGAGCTGTAAGGCCTTTAAAGGTGAAAACATATCAGTCCTGTTAATTAGGAAACAAAGCTCTGGTGGCAAGTTCAGCAGTCAAATGCTTCCAGTGTAGAAATGAGGAAAGGTATGATTTGTTCCTCTCCGTGAACCCTGTTTACTTTTTTATATTTGAATTAGTCTGCACAAGCTATAATAGGCTTGTGCAGAAGGTGTCTTGTATGATTGCATGGTGTTGGTATTTTAAAATAAAAAAACTGTATGTTTATTGTAATTACTAGCTGCTGTTTATCACCTGCTAAATTATACATTATTTTAGGCATTACTTGACCTATAAAGCTAAATGAGAGATGAAGAATGGAATCATTGATTGTAAACTTTAACCAAAAACATTTATATCAGTCACCTTTTCAGACCTGAGTGTCAGAGTATTTTCTCTGAATTAAAACAATAGATTTTTAGGAGTCGTTATAAGACCTGGGCCTCTCCTTTCTGCTGTTAAGAGTCTGTTGCCTATTGTGTGCAAGATTAATTAAAGAGAATATGTTCTTAAAATTAGGTGAATATTAAATGATAGCGTAAGGTTTCATCCAGCAGACAGCATCCTTACATCATCATTGTAAGTACCCTGTGGTTTTATGTTGCTAAGCACTCTAATCTAGAGTGGCCTATTACAAAGATATTAAGGGTAGGGGAAACCATCTGCCACACAATCTATCCATAAGGGTCAGAAATAAATAATTTAGAAGTAATTTATATATCTTTAAAACCACTTTTTCCCTGTAATTACTGGACAACAGATTGTAGAATACAGATGTTATGAAGATGCCACTGTTTTGGTAAACAGCGTGTGATCCATTGCTGCTTCAGGGTGTGTTATAGGATGCTGTTGTCGTACCTGTTTCTGCAGAGGTCAGGAGGGAAAGTCTCACTGAAGCAACTGCACATGAGATTGAATTCCAATTAGTGCATCTTACACTGAAGGGTATCGCATTCATTGTGTCTGTGGTCTTTTTTCCTCTGTTTTAGGCATTTATTAACACTGCAAAGGAGATCTACGAGAAAATCCAGGAAGGCGTTTTTGACATTAATAATGAGGTAACTTTTAGTACTCTGTACACTCTGCTTTTTGAAACTGCAAAATTTACCTTGCCTAGAAGGCTGGACAGTAAAAGATTTCTGTTCCATTTGGATGTAGAATTGTCTGCCATTGTGATAAAAATGGATTAAAATAAGTGACCCTATCCATCCATGAAGCATCACAAAATAATATAAATCCCCAAAAGAGAAGAAAATCCACTTTCATCCACTTCTCCATATGGTGTCATCTGTTTTCAAAGATAATTTTCCACTATGTAAATGGGGGACCATGTTGATATGCCAGATGCACTCCATGAGCTGTCCAGTGGAGGGGAGGGATTGCTTTGAGAGTTACATAAAAGACTTTTGAAATGTTCCTGGTTTAGGTGGCTGGATACTGTAGGGAATAAAAGATTAGCCTTTTTGCTTATGCACATTACTGAAATTACAGATTATTGGGGGCTGTGCCTTTGCTTGTTTAGGATGGGAGTGGAGAGCTGGAGAAAGGAGAAGAAGAGCTAGAAAGACGTATGATGTCTCTTGAATTTTGAAATGACTGTGCTGTTGAAAATCTTGCGTCGTAACACTAGTATTGTATAGAAATGTTAAGATTATACAAGCTCTCTGTTAACAGTGTCATAAAAAATTTGACGATGTGAGATGATCAGTCTTTTCTGAAGATCAAGTTGGGTTGTTTTTTTTTATCCTGCATGTCCCTGAACATTGTTGCTGAGGTGCTTAGTGAAACCACATGTGAAAATCTGCACCACCACTCTGTTCTGTTTCTGCTCTGTGGAGAGGTGTGTCCAGACTGTCAGCATGATGCTTCTCTTAAACGTTACAGTCCTGGCAGGAGTGTTCAGAGTAGGGAGAGAGTTGACAGGACTCAAATAAAGTAGTTTCATCTCTTTTCTGCTCAATATATTTCAACATGAGAAAATTTAGACTGTTGAAAATATTACTCATTACTTCAGAGAGGAAAAAATGAGAAACTTCAGTAGTATGCAAAGTAATGCATCAGGAAACTTGTAGCTAAATAAGACTTGAATAGTAATCGTCTAAACTAGGTCTGACTGAAAAGTGTGTATGCGTGTTGGTGAAACACTTCTTAAATTCAGTTCACTGATGAAAAATTTAAAATCATCTTTCACATCTTTCCTGAAGAAAATGCAGTTGGTAGTGCAATATAAATTGGAGAGCAATCAGTGTGTCTGAAAAAGCATGCTCGTTGTATCTGTCGAGTTTCATATAGTAGCTGACTGCTTTACTGTGCCTTACGGAGCTTTGATTGCAATATGCTGTCAAGAGCCAACAGTCCGTGCTACTTATTTGGCTTTATGCCAAGTCTGGTTCCTTGATTCCTCAAGAAGTTGCTATCAGCCCAGAGGGGGCAAAACCAATGAGCCATAGGGCATGCTTTTTATTAAAGAGGAGTCAAAGAGCGAAAAGAAACCACATCAGCTGCTGTCAATACTGAGCGAGTGCCAGAAACCCGAAGGCTACCACTGCTGCAGAACAACTGCCAAGCACTATAAATCTGAGATTTGCTGTGACGCAAAGTTTCCTTAAGAGCTTAATTTCTGAAGCTACTGTATTACTTTTCTCAAAGTGCTGTATTTTTAGGTAAAATCCGCTTGAGGGAGTGAGGGTTAAGATATAAGTGTGATTTTGATGAATGAAAGAGCTACGCTGTGTGTGGGTTCTTGGCAAGTAGCCATGTCTTTTGGGATCACAGAAATTATTGATGACACAGAACACTCGTATGCCCTTAGCCTCTACAGCTGATTCAACACAGAAAGAAATGCTGTCTAGAAAGGAAAAGTTTTATATTAAACTATTAAACTAGTGGAGATTTTGGCAAGAGGGTAGAGGTTATACATTCTTAGCAAATGCTATGTATTTTTAAGCCATATGCCAAGTAGCATTCAAATACATTTCTTGCTCTGTGGTTTGGTGTTTTTTTTTTTTTTTAGGAGTTTAAGTTACAGAGTGTAACATGGAGATAAAATTTAAATGAGAAGGAAGGCATCTTACTTTAAATAATATTTAATCACCAAGAACATGCTGGGAAAAAATTGCAACTTTGCTGTATTCATTACATACATTAGGAGAAGTTGTTATATGATCTTCTAAATAGACAAGTAGCTTTTCAAGTATATTCTAAAATATTTACACTGTGTATTAAACTTCCTTTCAGGCAAATGGCATAAAAATTGGCCCTCAACATGCTGCCACCAACGCAACACTTGCAGGCAATCAGGGAGGACAACAAGCTGGAGGAGGCTGCTGTTGAGCCTGTTTTTACTTTCTAGCTGCCTGGATGGGGCCTACTTACTTGTTTGTTCACCCTTCCTTCCCCCCGCCCCGCTCGCCTCCACTTCAATTCGACTGAGACATGAAACTTGTAAGTTGGTTTCCTGTTGCAGAAGACTTTATCCTTCAAATTCTTGTATAACTTTGAAATAAATGGTTAATGTTCACTTAAAGACAGATTTTGGAGATTGTATTCATATCTATTTACATTTGATTTCTAGGTCAATTGATGTGATTATTTTTGTTAAATGTTGTCTTGTGCCCTTGACTACGAACTGAATTGTATTAAACACTACAAAGTCATCTGAGTATTTTAATCAGTTTGTGTAGTTAGGTTTCCCAGCTCCTGAGGTTACCTAATGTTTAATATTGTAGAGCTGTCCTCAAGTTTTTTGTCAATTTTCAAGGCTATGAAGAGAAGCAGAAGGACTCTTTTAATTCTGTATTTATCACTTTCTGTATATATAGTTTAATAACCTGCTTGGGTGTACTTGCCAAGCTAGAATTCTTTAATGCATTTGCATAAAAATCTATACTACTTAGAGCTTGAAAACTACAGAAGCATTAATAGGAATTGCTTGGATGCTAAATTTTAAGCCTTTTTGACATTGTTAGCATGTTCATCCTCCCCTGTCATTATCCTGAAGTCCAAGAGAGATGCTTAATGTATATTACTAGAGGCTACATACGTGCTATCTATTTTAATGCCAAATGTTTGCTGTTTATCCACAATTTCCACAACACCTCTTCAGAAATGGATTAGCTGTTTGCCTTAACAAATATTGTAGGTGAAAACAGAGTATGAATGAAAAGTAGAGGAGGAGTTGATAAATTTAAAGTGGCACATTTTAAAAACATTAATCTTCTCAATGTTTTTTTTTTCTTGTTTACCACTTGATTTCTAGGTATATTTTTCATGCAAGGACAGTTTTTCAACCTAAGTGTATAGTGGTTGTGTAAAGTTTTCTTTTAGTGACAACTTGTAATCCTAAATATATGGTAAGCATCTTGTCTATTGTGAAGAGGGTGTGAAAATAAAATCTGCCAGTTTGGAAATCTTGATGAAAATCAAAGCTACAAATGTTTTGTTACTTATTATGGTGATGGCTGGGGGGGGGCATATTTTTCCTCAAATGAATGGGTTGCAACACTGCAAACAAAATCCTGTGTCTAAGTGTTTATTTGTTAAAATACAGAATGTTCATGTCACCTTACATACAAATGTGCAAACAACAGAATTTCCATCTCATCCTATTTAAATAATTGCAGATAAAAGGGTGATGCTAATGCTAGGCCTTGCTTCGTGTGTTGGGGGAAATAAAGGGGTGGGGGGCAGGCAGTGACTGCAAAACTTTTGTCTTACTGGACTAATATTGACTGCAACACAACACTGGGGGAAAGGGATCCTCATGTCACCCATCCTAATTGTCAGAACTTGAACATCCAGAGTGAATAAATGTCAGCCTGACAGGTGTAACACAGCAGTGGTTCTGAGATTAAATAAAATTTGAAAACATGGTGTGGAACCTTTTGTTGGTGTCTTGGGGAAGGGGGAACCAGTATGCATTTGTTAGTTGCTGATTTCAATTCTTTTTTACATAGTTAGGAACATTTTCAGCAATGTAATATAATAGTTTTCAACTTTTAAATTATTAAGAGGCTACTCCATTTACATCCTTTCAACTGTTACCTGTTTATTACAGAGTTTCCATTTGTAGGGTACACTTATTGTTTCAGTCGAAGTTTGAAAATTGTGTTGCAGGACAGTAAAACTGCAGGACTGAACTGCATGGATGACAAGGGAAAACTGGCATGTCCTAACTTAGCTGTTCACAAGAAGGAGTGACTATTAGCTTGAATTAGCTACTTGAAGTTTGTTGTGTTTATTTTTTTTCACTTAGCAACATTGTAGAATTCAGTTGCTTGAGATGAGAGAAAAGTGTGCTCTTGTAATGAAGCTCAGGCTGCAATATAAAGGAGAATAAAGTTAGCTGTATAAATTGTTCATTAGGGGAGCAGAGGGGGGACTTGTACCCTGCCCTGAGAATAGCAGAAATGCATGCTGTTTTAAGTAGTGATAGTGATTATTTGAAAAACTAAAAGCTTCTGACAGTCCCATTTCCCGAAAACATGGAAGAGGTATAGAATTGCCCAGGAATCCAGGGCTATTACAGTAAAAGTCACCAGGGATGCTTTTTTTGGGGATGAGAGGGGCAAGGGGAATATGCTGTAACTTACTAAGGTCATGAATGCAATCAGTTGCTGATCCTGCTGGTTTGGTCCTGGCTCACATACCGGTCTTAGACTGTACATTATGTTAAGACCGTGGTACTTTCAAAGAGTAGCTAGAACAAAACTGAAATTTCCACGCATTCTGGCTGGCTTTTAGCACAAACTTTATGCACACATAAACATTTTATTGCTTCAGAAATCTCTATTTTTGTAGGGGTTCTTTTTGGGGAAGCCCTGATGCTATTTTATCCAATTAGAATTTGAAAATGTTATAGCACAGAATTTAGCAGGAGGGTTTACTTCTAAAATATGTGCTTTAACAAGTTGATTCTTTCACAGGTTTCAGTTTTACTTGTACATGAGTGACTGATAACTTGCTGAGATTTCACGTTGAATTCCCATTGCTTTTGTTGGTTACATTTTCACAACCAAAGAACCAAAAAATGTAATTGTTTCCCAGCAATTTGTGCAGCTGTTACATCTAATGTGAAACTGTTGATACTGAAAAATCATACCAAGGTGCAATCTTTCCCTTAATCCCAGTTTAGAATATGGTACAAAGCATAGTTAACTTTTTTAAAAACAAGGAAGATTGGGGTGATAAACCCTCTAGGCATGACTAAAAACTTCTCTCTCCCGCTTCTACTAAAAATGAAATGCTCCAGGAATTTTGGCAGTCACTGAAGAAAGATTAACAACTCCCCCTCAATCTTAGACCTGTGTGTCTCTTTTGGCTTCAGTCATTCTGATTTATTCTTGTGCAGATCAGACTCAGCAGTGAGTTAAGGTAAAACTGCCAAAACACTTGCTGATAAGCTAAAGTAGCAAGTGTCTGAAGCCTCTAGCAAGCAGTAAGAGCTTCATCCCCTGCTCCAGACTTGTATCCTTTCTGCTGTATTACACTTTTTGTGACACTTAATTTCTTGTGGTGTCCTTTGAAGAGCCTTCAGCTGCAATGTTTATATGTTGTTTGGGTTAGAAGGGCCCACACTAAATTATATACATTTAAGCTGGGAAAGTTTTTTCTGTCTTAAGAGCTTGCTTGTGGCTGTTAGTACAAATCTAAATCTGTTCTTGAGAAGAAATTTAAACCTTTTTAGGCTCAAAAATACAGTTAAACTGAATCAGAAGGGGGGGAAAAAACTATATTAAATTAACTTGGAAATATCAGAAGACAATTTTGAGCATTGTATGACTTCTTTTTTTTTTTTTTTTAAGCAATCTTTCTTAAAGAGGGTACCCCAATGTGCCTTTTTCTCTTAGTTGTTACCAGTAGGGTATTGCTTTTGTAAATGCTGAGGCCTGAAGTAGTGGTTCCTCTTAACAGACTGCTCTTTTCATACTGCTGAGTGTCCTACAACATTTTTTGTTAGGTTTTTTAGTTGATTTCTTTGTTTGGGGGTTCTTTTTTGTTGTTGTTGTTCTAAATGTAGTTTCTCTTATGTATTATCTCCTTTTTGTCTTTTCTGTTTTCATATTGTTTCATTCAAACTAAATCTTGTGAGTAAAATGTTGCTCTCTGTCTTTACTTGCTCCACATCCCTAACTCCCACACTTAGAGGAATTTGCCCAGTATGGGGCATTTGTTTTAGGCCTGGAAGGGTGGGGCAGAAGGAGAGGGGGATGTGTGTGCTATCTGACTGCATGATAGAAAATCATGAAGGAAGTATTGCACGGGCTCTGTTGTTACACCTACTGTGCCTACTGGTTTGCATGTGTGGGGGGGATATAATTTGCCTAGTCCTCTTCCACTGTTGCATGGGAGGAGAGAGGGGAGACAGAGGAAGACTAACAGGTTTTATTTGGATATCTTAATAAATTTGTTTGCTGAGATCATATATGTGATTTGTGTATACCTAATGTTCCTCCCCCTAGAATCTCTGGGTTCTCTTCTGCCACATTGCTGCAATGTAACTTTCACGGTATGCAGTGGTGATTTATTGTAATACACTACTGAAATCTCCATTTGTAAATAATCCAGGCTGCTGCTGTGTAAGTAGCTGATGAAATGTCTTTACTGGGTCTGCCATGTATGAAAGAAACCACAACATTAGGCAATAAAAACTACTAACAGAATGTTACAAAACCAAGACCATGACAAAAAAGCAGCATGTTGTGGATCTATCATTTTTATTCTTGGGACAGATTTTATTATTTTTGGAACTATTACAAGACTTATGTTAAATATTGTGGATGATAAGAGGAAACAGACTCTTGGCAAACATGGAAAACCAATTACAGCATATTACCCTATTCCCCTTCCAATAAAGGAGGGGCAAAGCTAAAAGTTTATTCTTTGCTTAGCAGCTGGAGGAGGGGGGAGAAGTGTTGCTGCTTTAGCATTGGCTTGAGGAAAGAAGGAAAGGGATTGTTGCTGTAGCAGTCTTACCGCAGGCAGTCCAAGCTGGAGAAGGCAAACCCGGTGGGCTCCACAGTCAGCTATACCCCAGCCTAAAAAAGCACATTGTTATGAGAGTGCTGAGTAAAGAAACAGCTGTTCTGTACCATCAGGTATACTGTTCACTTAAAAATAAATTCTAAAAGCTTGTGTTTGGTTGCAAATCTGTGTGTTGTGGTGATAGGCACTTGATATGTAAACTGGAACACATATCTGGCATTTAAACATGGGATTTAACTGCAACATCCCATGGCTCTGTGACATAGAGGTGAAATAAAGTATAGGAAAAACCAAGTTCAAAGTTTATTTAGAAATCTGTGCATCCATTTGTATTGCTCTCCCAAATTACAGTTCTTATAGAATTGTCCATGGCAGCATGAATGTAGATTAATTGATGCATCAGTATGTTTGTTGGAGTTCCCTCCCTGCTCCAGCATAGTTATGATTTTTAGAATTCCTTCATTAAAGAGTCAGAGATATAGATGTTTATATTGGGCAGACTCTTGTTGATGGTTGGGTCTGTGGTACATTTGCTGTAAATTACAGTAGAATCTAATTGGCCTTTCTTAAGCGAAGCCCAGTTTCGTTACTTTTCCTAGATCTAGACATAAAATACTGGGAGGTAGGAAAATCCTAAAGTGTGAGGACAGTTCAAAAGAGACCAAGGTACTACGCTAACGATTGTCAATTTAACATTGTCTGGATTAAAGCAGTCAAATAAACACTGCATGTTCTGATTATGGCATGGGAAAACATTTTCAGATGCAGGAAATGTCTGAAAGAATGTGACTGAAAAAACAGTTAAATAGCAAGGATACTTGGGAAGACAGAAATCCATGGGGTTGCTTGCTGTCTCCCAAGATGAGGCAGGGAGAGGCTGTCAGTGTGAGGCATTGCCCAGCACCTGGGCACTGACACCCACACATGGGATGGCGTTGCTACTCAACTGGACCAGCTATGAGGAAGGAACTTTTAAATTTGGACGTTGACAGGTGCATATTCGACAGCACTAGGACTGGAGCTGAGGCAGTGCCCAGAATTTGTAGGACACGTGGATAAATGTTTTTTAGGAGGAGGGACAAGTACAGAGACAGCGGCAGAGAACATGGACAAATTTACTTGGCAGCTCTTCATGACTCAGAAAAAAAAACCTGAATCAGTGTACAGCACCTGTCTGTGATTGTTGTGTGCAAATGCAGCAAAGCTTTGTCTTGAATGTAGTTAGAAACAGATTGTCCTGATGGGTTTTTTTTATCCCATTTTAATTTGCGAGGATGACTAGACCTTGGGTTGCTGGTTAGTGTCATGTCTAAAGTACTTAAGATGGAGAATATCAGAACACAAAAGAATTCCTGTGTCTGGTGCCCTTGAGAGTCAATTCAGCCACTTCTAAGCACAACATGACTGACCTAAGCCAACTGATCACTGATGAAGGTCTGTCAGCTATCAGCAGTGCACAAAAATCCAGTGAATGGGCTCTGCTGCTCCTCCTTGCCCATCTCAGAAGTAAAACATTGCAGAAACAAAAGCACTTGTGGTGCCTCCCATAGTTACTGCTATGAAGCAGAAATTAAGTTAGTGAACTGATGTGTGCAGTGTTGTAATTCTGCCTGGGAAGTTCTTCTAAAAAGCCATGTAGCTCCAGAGAAAAAGGCATCCTCATGTGCAGAACTGACCACTGTGCATCATAATTAAGTGCTTTGGCTTTTCTCTGGGTGCCTATCCAATTCTATTTTCTTTCCAGTTTCCTTCTCTTCCTTTTTGTTACTTCTACCTTTTTCTTTCCTTCTTGAAGTTTAGGTGTCCGTTTAAGGGAAATGATTCAAGAAAGAATACTGTATTTACAGTTTCCTATTCTTCTGGAAGACATGTATTAACTATCACTGGTAAAACAAAATACTTTTATCTACTTTGGATGAAATGGTGATTGCTTTTAACAATGATACTGTATAAATTTAGAGATACAGTTGGTCAGAGACCTCCACCTATTTAACTGCTAAATCCTAGCTCCTGGATCGTTCATCAGTAGTAGAAGTCCTCAGAAGAAAAATGCAGTTGCCCATTAGTCGTATTTTTGGCCATGCACCATCTGAATGGTGGGGTTTGGTTTGGGCTTTATTTTAAAGGTGTGTGTAACTTTATTTCGTCCTGGCTTTCCAGTTTAATTCAATTGCTATGCAAGATGAAAAGCAGCTTTTCTTCAAAGAGCTCTCAAATTTTAAAGTTGTGGAGTTGTTGCTCAACCAATCGAAAAGAGGATCCATTATAGGGGAGAAGCTTCTCATGAAACTGCTGCTTTGTGAGCCAAGACATCGGCTCGCTTGCTGCAGGAAGGAGATGGCTCATTATCTGGGTGCTGGGAGCCAGAGTGTTGGAGAGTCTCCTCTTCCTGCTCCACAAGGACTGAGGCGTCTCTGAGGTAAGCAAAGCAGCAATGCGATACTCCCTGGGCTTATCAACCACTATCAGCTGGATCTCCTGTTTGCTCCAGACTCCACCTTCACTTGGAAAGCGCTTGCGATTCCATGAGGTAATTCCTCTCCCAGCGCTGTGCCTTTTTACCACGACCACGTGCTCCAGCGTGAGCCAGGGCAGAGAATGAAAAAAGCCTCCCCCGACATCCCTGTGCCGAAACTTCCTCTTTCTCCATCCTGCCGGGGACGGCTCTCGAGTGTCGCCTGCTTTGGCTCCACCGTGGCGGCAGCGCTCGGTC
>VWZU01017691.1:0-38776 GCA_013397095.1 Sterrhoptilus dennistouni
ATCCGTCTCGTCCTTCTCCTTCACGTGTGTGTGTGTAAGAAAGGAAAGGGGCGGTTTCGTTGCCATTGCTGGTGTGTGGAGCGTGATGCGAACGCGTTTGTCGTGCGCTGCGTTTCAGAGCCACTCACCCCTCCTGGGTGGGATTTACAAGTGATGCAGCTAATTCCTTGGAAGAGGGAGGCAGTTCATTTGCATTGCGTGCTTAGAAATGGAGCACTGTGACTCTCCCAGGGTGGATTTGGTTTTTTTTTTTGTTGTTGTTGTTTTTTTGTTTTGTTTTGTTTTTTTAAGTCGCTGCCCCCAATGAGCTTTAAATATCTGGGTTAAAGGTGCTGTAGGACTCATGGTAAATGCTCAACATTTCTTACTATTAAGTGCCTGCTGTTATTGCTGTGTGCTACATGCCAAAATGAATCGGGTCTACCACAACAAGCTAACTGTTGTGTTAAAGGTCCAGGGTCACCGAGAGTTGGGATAACTGTGTAAACACTGCTGTAAATGCAGTTCTTTTGACCTTCGGTAGATGTCACATTCTTGCTGTGTTGTAGTTCAGATTTTTTGGTGGTTTGGTGGTGGTTATTTTATTTTTTTTTTTAAACTTTTTTCCCTTTTGGTCCTGTTTGCCCATTTTTTGAAGGACTGATCAGTGGTGGTTCTTGGAGCTGAAGCTTAAACCTGTTCCGGAGTTGAGGCACGATGCGGGGAGGGAAAAGTGTAGGAGTGCAGTAAATCAGAGATTATGAGCTTCATGTGGGTACAGTGTTAGGAGTGGGAGAGCGAGTTGGCCGCAGGTGGTGGTGGCCACAGAGCCGCCATTTCTGTGTTTCGGCTGGAAAAGTAGGTAGGTCATTTTGAAGATAATGCTGGGAGTGGCGAAGGGACCTATTCAAAACATTTCCTTTCGGCTTCCATGCGTTGAATAACTTCTCTCGGTCACGCAGCTCCTCCTTGGCGCTCTCGGGGGGGCCTGAAAACCACCGAAAGAGGCTCAGGTCTGAAATGAATGGCCCCACCCGAGGAGCGATTGGCTCACGGCGTTTATTGTAGTTTGGAAACCGCTTTCCCGGCTCAGGGCTCGGCCGCGGAGGCCAGATGTGGACAAAAAGGGGCGTGCCTGGGCCAGCATTAACTGCTCTGAGCCTCTTCACGGGTGCAGTTTCCTTCTCGTGGTGCTGCTCGCTGCCCCTCCTTTGCCAGGTGACGTTTTCATCGTCTTCCTGAGCCAAAAGAATGAAATGAAGAAAGAAGTCAGCCTTTGCTGCTTCTTTCTCACTTCCGAACTTAACATCGCAATTTCGAAAACGTTAGGAGTTGAGGGAGGAAAGAATAGACGTGGAGTGTTTATTTTATTTTGTTCTCTACTTAGCGTTTATTTTCTCCTGGTTTTGCAGGTACATGTTTTAAAAAGACTTGACTGGATGTTAAGATGAAGCCCTTAAAATGGTGGTGTTAGTGTAGTAATACTGAGTTTTCTACTTAAAAACCCAATTAGAATATTTGGATTTGAAGCTATTTTTATATATAGAAGTAAAAGAAATTACTTGATGCTACTTGCATGTGCACATTTCTAACAAAAGATTTCCCTTGTCTGGATGCTACTGTAAAACTTTCACTTAATTAGTAATTACTGGGGTTGAGGTACAGGTTTGTCTTGCTCCTTACTTTTGAGCATGACTTAAGTACATAAAGCATAAAACAAATTCTTCCTTACACATAGAGTTACTTAGTAAGAGCAAATCTGACTTTATGGGGTGTGTGTTCCTGGAAAAAATTCAGGTTGTATCTTTCTGAGTATGCAGATGGCTCTGGTGTAACTTTTTGATTGATCTTGCACTTGCCCAGGCTTCTGGCTGTTTAAGTGAGCAGTTCTATGTGAGATTTGTAGGTTTTCAGGGTTTGAAAGGGACAGTGAGTGGCACCCAGGTGCTGTAGATGGCAGGGTGGGAAATACGTGTTAAGAGTTGCCATTTTCTGTGACAACAGAGCAATAAACTTGATTAGGTGTTTCCAACGTGAGGCGGGGAGGGTGGTGTGAAAGGAGTAGAGTATAACTTACCATCAAAAATTCTGTGGCTTCTGGCTTGTTTTCCTGCTTTTCATGAATGTGTCTATCTTGCACCAGTCTCTGGCTGGTAAAGAATCTTACGTGCACACCCCACCTAACTCCCTTTGCATAATATCAGGGCTGCTCTATCCAGGACAAAGAGTTAATGCATTTGCCCCTGGGTTTAAGGGACGTGAAACCTCCAGCAGAATCCCATTTCAGTTTGAAGTGATCTCACATGGCCCACAGAGTAACCTGCTGATTGAACAGTCCCTTTGCTTCGTGCTCTCAAAGTGCCTTCAGTCAACTTAGTTTTGGTGGCAATTTTTTTTACTTGGATGTGGTTAACTTGTAAGGTGGTTTTCTTTTTTTCCCCCTAACTATTTGAAAAATGCCCTGTGGCTAATTTCTTACTGCATGTGTAGATCATGTTTCACCTCCATACACAAGTGTTTAAAAGCTTTTGGAACTGAATCTTCTGAATGTGCATGTTGGCCTTGGGAACTTGATACTCGGCTGAGATTGCCAGTGTGGCTTTGGGTTGTGGTGATACAAGGCTTTTCCACCAGCAAACATGTAGGGCTTGGTACCTGCTGTG
The DNA here is from genome assembly GCA_013397095.1 of Sterrhoptilus dennistouni. Classification (NCBI taxonomy): domain Eukaryota; kingdom Metazoa; phylum Chordata; class Aves; order Passeriformes; family Zosteropidae; genus Sterrhoptilus; species Sterrhoptilus dennistouni. Next base: position 2,643 of record VWZU01017691.1, read on the forward strand.
AAATAAGCCCCAGGGTGCTGGTAACACAGCCCATTCTCTAGTCAGACCCTTATTATGTGTTTTACCTGTTGGAGACCCTGCCTGAGAGTTGAGCTGGGGTAGTGAATTTTTCATGGGGGGAAAGAAAAGTTTGTCCTGGTATGTGCCCGACAGTCAAAGCAATGTTATCTCTTACTGCTAACGTAAGCATCTTGTTTCAATGAGACAAATGAGCTAAGTTGAAGCACTTGCTTTGCAGCTGCATCTGATAATAATTTCTTACTAATTGATCAATATTTTTAAAATTTATTTTGCAGTAATCTATGCCAGCAATTATGACAATGTTAGCAGACCATGCAGCTCGTCAGCTGCTGGATTTTAACCAGAAACTGGATATCAATCTCTTGGACAATGTGGTGAACTGCTTGTACCATGGGGAAGGTGCACAGGTAAGGTGACTTGGAACATGCATTTATTGACCATGTTTAACCTTACAGCAAATCAGCTGAGCAAAATCAATTCACTTCAGTAACAATTAGTAATGTTAGTGAATTTACTGAGCTAGGGACTGGAATATCACTGGCAGTCACATGGAATGTGAATTCACATTGAAATGACACTTGGAGAAACGTTTATTTGGTGTGTGTTCATTTATAGCTTGCCTTCTGATGTTGAGAATTACTAGCAAATAAGATTTGGTAGGGACACTTGGTGCAGCTCACCTTTTCTTCAGGAAGATCTGCGCTACCTGTTACTTTTCATTATGGACAGAACTGTGAAGCCATAAATGTAATGTTCACTTCAGTGAAGAATTGTATTTAAAAGAAAACACTTAGTGGTGCTCTTACTGTGTTCGTATTTATAAAGAAGCATGTCATGCATATTTAATAGAAGAGTTTGTTCCTTTCTTGTGTCTGGTCTGTTTTGTTTCCCATTACAGTTCGCACAGGTTCTTCTTGCAATCTTTCGTTTGGACTTAGTGCATATTGTGAAGTACTGAGTTGAAATGGAAGGACTGTGCATTTGTGTCTTTGCGTATATTGCCTTGAAAGTGAATCTTGCATTGCTTTTATCTATTTCTTGAATTTCTTTGGAAACAAGACTTAAATGTTGAGAGCAGGTATTGCTACAAAGAGTGTTGGCATGGTTCCTCTTCTGGCAGATTTTAATTGTTCAGGCTCAACAAATTGGGAGTTTCAGTGTCAGGCATCTCTTACTAAGATTGTCTTGCACAACACTAAGTGAATTAAGTGGGACAAAGTACCTGATGCTTTTCTGTTCTTTCCAGCTGTTAGAATAAACAATGATATACTTGCATATACTTGTTTTGTGTATCTCTTTAGGGGAAAAAAAAAGGTTTTAGAAAGCTTACTAGTGTGGGTTCCAGTAGGTTTTGAAATACCTTGTTGTGTTTTGAAATACTTGCATTTTGAGTGTCCTAAATTCAAATAGTTGCTTGCTGTAGTTTTTAAAGTGCTTTGAATGACAGAAAACTCCTTGTAGCTTTTACCTTAAAAGTATGGACATCTGTGCCACTTGTTTTGTGATCTTTTACTGCCCTGCAAGCCAGGTGATGCTTCTGATGATGTTTGGTTTGAAAAGAGTTGAAAAGGTTGGGAAGGTTTCTAAGGAAAATAAAGGATTAACACTAGATGCAGCGATCACGTTGCTATCGTTCTGGCATTGTGAGAAGTTGCTTCACTTAAAACAGCTGGGAAAAGTCTCTAGTATTTAGAAAATGAATGCAATAAGATACAGAAATTCAAGAGGTGGTGTTTAACTGGCAAAAGTGAATTATGATATAAACTTGCTTAAATACATGTACTTATACATGTCACCTCAATGTAACTTTGGTCAGCTATTTTGGTACCTTTCCAAACTGGAGACATTTCAGGGAGTCTGAGCTTTTCCCTCTTCCATGGGGTTAAAAAAAATACATGAAAAAATGGTTCTCGGTGGAGTCTGAGAGCTCAAGGCCTTTACTAAAGAGGGACAGGAATAATAGGAGTTGAGGAAACTAAATATTAAAATTGGGAGATTACCAGTGGTTTTCCTGGAATAGGTCAGGGTAATGTCAGGGTAAAACAGGTTTAGAATGCAACCTGAATGGCCTGTGCTGAACTTGCTTTCAGATTCACCTGCCTCCTCCTTGTGCTTAGTTCTTATCTCTGCTTGCAAAACTGTTATCTGCTGATCTATATTAAGCAAGAAAGAAGCTATTTTCTGTCCTGGAAGTTAAATTTTTTTTCTCTTAGCTTTTTTGGGTATACTTCTCTGACAAGAAAGAATGTCCCCACCCCAGGTGCAACATATGACTAAGGAGATTTCATGCAAGTCATAAATGTTTACCTGGACTCATCCCAGCCTCTTAATTCCATTGATCTGTTAGATCTTCACATGTCCAGAAAGATTATTTGCATATTTACTTTTGGTACCAGTGACACCATGAGGCTTTGTCTTATTACTGAAGCCATATTACTAAATTTATACTGTTTATGAAAGTCCAGGGTTTGGTGTCCAGAAAAGGGGTTAGTGGGTGTGAGAGCAAACCTTTCAGCTTTGGGAGAAGGATGTGGACTGTCTGTATTTTGTTGGTGTTGAAATTTGATCCTGGGATATGTCACCAGTATTAGAAGCAAGCAGGAGGCCAATATAAAAACACTTTCAGATTGACCCTGGTAGTAATACAGCTATTCCTTCTCTTTTAAAACTAAAGTGTTTTAGAAGTGCTGGTTTTTCTGCTTTTTTTTTACCTCTGATGTCACACTGGAACAATAGGGCAGTACTGGCTGTGGTGTTAAACAGAAAACCTGTGTGGTACTTGTCTGTATCAAATCTGCAGGGACTTAGTAGTCCAGTTGCTCCACTATGCTCAATTACATTTAGTAGGGGGTGCAAGTAGTGTTGTACGGATAGTTCAGACATCCTTGCCCTTTTCTGTTGGAACCTCCAGTTTTATTTTGTAACTCACATGCCAAATTTGTCAGTTTCTTGTATTTTATATATATAAATCTGGGGTCTTGATTGGGTTTCTAAGGTGCTGAGAATACATGTTTTCTTACACCAGTTGCTGATTAGCTCAAGTATGTACTTGGATGAGACTAGAAAGCTGCATGGGTGTAGTAAATTCTAACTGTTGAAGTTAAGCCTAAAGCAAAACTTTAAATGCTTTGTAACTCCCTTCAATTGGCTTTACAGTGCAGTGAGAGAGTGCACTAAGTTCTGTTAATTGTGTTGGTAAGGCAGTGCCTGATGCTTGTAGGGTACAATTTGCAGCAAGATCTGTCAGTACGTGGCACTTTGGGAAATGGCTGACGTCACTTTGGCTCACTAAAAATCCTTGAGGACATCCAGCTTTTTGAAAAGGATGGCTAAAATGAATTCAGCTGTTTCAAAGTGTAATTGCTTTGGATGAGGTTTTCAAGAAACCACAGCATCTAGGACAGTAATTGATAATGTTAGTCTCCAAGGTAGAGCAAACCATTAGCATGACCAGCCTCCCTTCCTCCCGCCAGTAGGTTTTTATTATGGTTTTGTAGGTTGTTAGGTACACCAAGGATCCCTCAGAAGTAGGGATTGGAGACCTCTAATGCTCTGCTCTGTGGTTCTTCAAAATAAAATCAACAGTTCTGCAGCACAAAACAGTCTTCCTTAAAGCTGGCACTTTGTGTAAGTGCTTCCATTGGAACTAGAAAGTTTGGGTGCCCTAGAATGAAGTTTTCTCTAGATGACTTTGTAGAAGTAGAGAGAACTTCATTTCCTACTAGGTTTTCCCCATCATGTGTACTGTTCTTGCCTGTTTGCTCCTGGTCTGGATGAATCATCAGGATGGAAGACTGGAAGTGAGTAATTGCTGTCCTGGATCAATGGGCTTTTGGAGTTTGGTTGTTACTAAACTTCAGCTGTCACAGAAGGAGGTTAAGGGACTTGTTGCTGCGGGTTGAGTTCTGCTTAACTCTCGGATAAGTAAGTTAATTGGAGTGTTGCATATTTATGTCTTCAGTGACGGTATATAACTTTTTAAATAATCTAATGCTGACACTTTTTTCAAATCAAATTTTCTTTCAGCAAAGAATGGCACAAGAAGTGTTGACTCACTTAAAAGAACATCCTGATGCGTGGACAAGAGTTGATACTATTTTGGAGTTCTCTCAGAACATGAATACCAAAGTAAGCAAATTAACTTCTATTTATCTGGTTTTCCTCTTTCTTCCATTCATAAACTTTGAGGAAGGTATCTAATTTTTAGCCGTAGACTTTCTTGATTCAAACCATATTTTTTGATTGTCTTGTTCGCAAAGTTGGCTTTAAGCAAGAACTGTAAATGAAAAAAAATTCAGAACTCCTTTTACATTGCCAAGAGTTTCTCCCTCTCCCCTCGTTTTTTGGGTTTTTTTTGAGGATGAGCTAATTTGGATACACAGATTTTTTTTCAAGGCACATACAAGCATTATGCCAGTTCCCCAGATTATTATTGTGTCTGTATAAATCTGATGAATGAAAAGTCTCTTAGAGCCGCATTTTGTCCTTGGGTAAGTGCCTGGCTGTGTGTGATCATAATGAAAGCCATGTGCATATAACTGAGGAGAAAATTTGTCCCTAGGTGTGTTAAAGACAAAACAAACCTTATTAGGCCAAGGTTTTGAGCAATCAAAAAAGGTTAAACGCCCCAAAGTTTGTAATACCTCAGTTCTTTGCTACTATGCAAAACACATTTGCTTTGTACTGCTGTTGGAAATCCATCCATCCATCATGGTAGAGGCTAAAATGGGCAGCACTCAGGGCTTTTTCTGCAATTTGAAATGCTTTACCTAAGACTTGTGAAGTTTAGGCCAAAAAAGATGATCAAAATGTGTTTTCACTGTCTTGAGTTAGATGATTATTATCGCAGATAACTGACATGCATGTTTTTCTGCTGGATACACACTTTGTTCAAACAGAAAAAAAATTGTTTGGATGGTTTCTGAAATCATGTGGTATTCATGAAGCAGTTCATATTTATTTTCATTGCTCTCTGAAGTTGAGGGGAAAGCAGTTTAAGGAACTTCCTCAAAGTAACACCTTTAAGCACCTTTAAGTAACAGTGTTTGCCTGTTTGCTTGCCTGGTAAACTTTGCTTTTTATACTGACAGACATTACTAATGTTTAAGTTGATTTATCAACAGTATTTTTAAAAACTCAAATTTGTCTTGTGAAAAATGAGATGATTAGAGGAACAGAAAGAAAGCAACAGGTAAAGAATTCTTCAATTTACATAAATTGCAAATTATTTGGTGCTAAATTTATGCACTATGACATTTGGCTTTTATGCAATCATATTTTTTCTTTAATTAAAGCTGTTAACACTACCTGATATTAATCATAATGTTCCATTATGTTGATTGCTTGTAATAGGAAGAAAAGGGGTGTCTTCCTGTGCAACTGACACAGCTAGGCTTTGACGGCAGGCCTCCACAAGGTCTACCCTTTTGATTCCCTTTAACTGAATTCTGTTCATCAATTGTTTTTTGTTTCTTGGGTGGTGGGAGGGAAAGGGATTCGGTGCATAAAATAAGTAATAAGGGTGCCATAGAAATTTCTACCATAGGGATCATTTCATGCCTTTTTTTTTTTTTTTTTTTTTTTTTTTTTGAGTATTTTGCTGTTTCCTATCCCTCATCTTCATAACTGGGCAGTGAATTAGGGGTAGACAATTAGCAATGAGCAAACCAAGAGCAAATTAGTTTGTGAAATGCTTCTGTCTTACTCAGGGTTAAAAAGTGTTCACATGTGCTGTTGCAGTAGTTGATTAAAAAGGCAGAATTTTGTAGTTAGTGTCAGTGACTTTTTTTGGAACTGGTGTTTTTCATTATCAAAGAAAGGACCGTAATTAAAATCACCAAATCAAATGAAACAAAGTAAAAACCCCCGAAGGCCCCTTGCAGGATGTTGGGGCTGATGGAGCCCTTCCCGTGTGGTGTGGCAGGAAGGATGTGCAGGTGAGGGTTGTACACAGTGCTTTTGCTGCTGCTGTTCGGTGCCACATGTGAGTGTTGGGGAAAAGGAGTATTTCTGGGGCTGAGGAAGAAGTGGACAGGACATTGCAGAGGGCAGAGCTGAAGTCACCAAAGAATGAGTAGAAACCTTTGAAGCATCAGCAGCTTAAGGTCCATGGACCCAAATAATGTCTTTGAGCGGGTAATGAGGGATGGGTGTGGCAGATTGCTAGAGGTGTCTGTCCTTTTCTTTGACTCCAGGAAATTCTCAGTGAGGGGAAAACCCACTGAAGAGGAGCTCTGTCCTTAGTTTGTTGTTAGGTTTTTTTATTTGAGTTTCATTTGGTCATCTAGTGTTTATTTGAAATGAAACTAGACTTGCCATTCTGGTGTAAAAGCTAAGTAAGTTTGCTTGTGGAGAAAATGAACATTTCTAGTTAGTTGATAGCTGAAAAATTAATGTGTCTATGCCTGTAGAACATAGAAATTACACTGGAGTTTAGATGTGCTTCAGGAAAGTTAGCACTGTCTGATATAAATATTCATACTGTCAGCATTGTTAGGAGCTTTTGTAAGTATGTTTTGTATCATGAGCCTGGATGAGTTGCAGATGGTGTCTGTAGATTTGTAGCAGTGGGTGAAATCAATTCCTGTGAAGCATTTTGCTTAAGAATGTTTTTGTACATTTTCCTTCATGAAAATTCTCTTGATTTAATTTAGCTTTTATGTCACGTAATTAAATCAATTTACAGGTTAAAATCTAGTTGATAAGCTCTTGTTGCTGACCATGGAGGAAATAAAAAATACCCTGCCAACTTTCTGTAATTCATAATTTTTCTTGGTGCCCAAGGTTTTGGAAGAGTACAGAGTATTTTGCAAATGTAGGATGTGCACCTGAAATCTCCTGGGAACTGGGATCAGATAGAGAAGTAAAGGGATGTAGGTTATGTTAAGATGAGAACAGCAAAAATGCTCTTTTAATGCAATGTGGCTTGGGACAGTCTACATTGTGTTTTTTTTAAAATTACCTTGAAGTCTGTGTGATCCCTTTGGTCGAAATGTTAATGATCCTACTTTGTGTAACAACTAACCATTTTAAAGAGGAACTCTTATTCTCAGCCAAACTTGGAACTGTAAAAACTTGAGTTTACCTTTCAGGCATTGTTTTTTTGTTTGTTTAGTTTTTTTTATTTTTTTTTTCCCCTAATCCACTGTAGATAAAGTAAAACGCCTCATCCCCTTTTCTCTCCTGTCTATTCATGCTAATGGGGTTTCACATATTAAAGTTCTTTGGTCGTACCATGACAAACTTCTTTCCCTGTTACTGTGAGTTGGCAGTAGGGACAAATGGGCAGAGGGAATGGCCATTTGCAACGTTAATGGTTTCGGGTAAGAACATAGGAAGGAATTCCTGAAAGGTAAAATGATTTCCAAGAGCTTATTCACATTTTTTATTGTTCTTTGACTGAGCACAAAAGTTCATCTTTAAATAGTAGAAATAGCTGCCATATTGGGGTGGGGATTGAAATTAAATAAACCTGTGGGTTGTCTTGCTGTTCCTAAAGTAACACACCAGTGAAGTTTGGGAAATACTTTCTCTAGAATGTGCCAGTGTCAGGACATGTCATGCTAAGACAAACTTTTTTTCCCAGCTTTTAGAGGAACAATAGGAAGCTTGAGACACCATCCAAGCTACTAAATATATTTAGGAGCCTGGTTGTGTTAATACTCAAACTTAGGAGCAGTCATTTGTGATACAAATTCATATCTGGCTGCTGCTTTTCCAGATAGCCAAAATTGTCTGCCAGAGGGCTTCTCATTATCATTTTTTCTTCCCTCCTGGTGTGAGCATGATCAAACAGCAGGACTTAGTATAGTCAAGAATAAAACAAGGAAATAAAATGCATGAAACCTCAGTAAATGGGTTTAATAGATGTATATTTAATAAAATTGTTAGTTTAATAATCTTGAAGTCACAGATGTTAAGTGTGAATGCCTGATTGAATGAGAGTCCTGCAAGTTAGTGGGTCCTACAGTAATGTACTCACATCTTGTTCTTCTCCGATTTCAGTATTATGGACTGCAGATCTTGGAAAATGTGATAAAAACAAGATGGAAGATCCTTCCAAGGAACCAGTGTGAAGGTAGGGAGGGATTTTTGTCTCGTCCTCATAACTTTGTGTATTGACTTTGATTTATTTAGACTGTCAGTCTCTAAGTAACTTCCTGTTGTGTGTTACGATATCTTGAATGATGAAACCACATCTTCCACTTCTGTGATAGTGGTCTCAGTGGGTTGGTGAGCAGCTGAAATTCTCTGAATCTGTGGAAAAGGTGTGACTGATAGTTTTGAAACATCTAAGGTGAGGCCCCTGGCATTGAGGGAGAGGTTTTCCTTCTCTGTCCTTGACATGGGAGGTCTTGTTTTCTTCACCCTCTGGGAGCTGTGAGTGCAGCCCCAAGTAGACTCTGTGGCCCACTCGTTACCTGGTGTAGGTTTGTGTAATTATTTTGAAATTGTATGCAATCACAATGATTTTAAAATAGAAACACAAGTAAAATTGCACTTTCTTACCTCTTGATGGTCACTCATTCTGTTAGGCAGGGAGGTGCTGTGCAGTTGGGTTTATTTAATGAAGTGTGTAAAGTGTGTTACAGATTGCTGTAATTGCTGCAGTGTAGAGTAAGCCCCAGTCTCCCATCAATTCAAGAAAGCTGGAAATCTTTAAATAAATTCTGTATTTAGTTTATGGGTTTTCCCCTCCCCTGTAGCAATATTGGTGACTTCTAGACATTGGCTGCAGTAAATGGAGGTACCCCTGTGGTGACAGGATTAGTGCTTTTCATATAGATTGACTGTCAAGCCATCACAACTTGGACTTCAAAACATTAAATGCAGCCACTTTAAATTTTTTGCATTAAATGGTGTCACTGTTTTATACTTGTCTTTTTACTAAAAACTGGTCTTGGAACTAATTAAAAGTTTCAAATTTGTGTGTTCTGCTGTGAGTTTTTATTAACCATGCTGAGACATGCTTTAAATTTTTACTGTCAATGCTTAGGTTCTGAAACTGTTAATTAAAATGGAATTGTAAATGTTGATGACAACAAATGCATAGAGGGACTTTAACGGTTTTGTGCTTATTCCTCTTCTCACCTTTCCCCTATCCCTTCCAACTGCCGGTTGGCAAAGGGTAGCTGTCTTTGAAAGTAAAACTGAAAGTGAAGTTCCCATTCATTCTGCTGTTGGAGGTTTCTAGGGAACAGTTTCAGCTAAGGTTCAGACACAACCATGCCCTTTTGAGAAACTAAAAGAGCCACCTTAGTTAGCTAAAGTGAACTAACTGTTCTTTGTGCTTTTAATTATTGGAGCATCTCAGCTCACTCACTTGTATTTTGTTACATCCTTGACTATGAGCACTTAGTTTCAGCTTTTTGTGGTTGTTGTCCCAAAGTGTTTGGCTGTGAGAGCAGAGCAGGAGGAAAAGGAGTTGGGAGTATTGCCCACTGATGAAGGGAGATGTAGAACAGATGTCACAGGGGTGGACCTAACTTGATTGTTTGTAACTGAACAAGTGCCAAAATACAGGATGTAATTCAGGAATTCCAAGTCTTAAAATTCATGCTCTTAATGGATAGGAGAGCTGAGGAACAGTGGTGGTGGGATGAGGTTGCTACTGGCTGTGCTTTGGGTCATTTTATCTCTGACAGGACAGTGCTGTTGGAGTGGTTCATGCCATCTAAGAAGATGCAATAACTCCATATGTCGCTAGCCAAAATAAAGGTAGTGTCTGTGGTTGTGTAATCATCTTGAAGTATCCTATTCTTACTTTTTCTGATTTATATACCTATGAGAACTCCAGAGGAAGTAAAAAAAATCCTTTATACTAACAAAAGTGCTGTTTGTCCATCTTTTAAAACGCTTTCCCTTTGACAGAGGCAAACTAAAATTGTGAAATTGACTGTTATCCTGGTCAGGGGAAACTGGGTTAGCTGGCTTTTACTTGTGTGGTAGAAGAGGAACCAAATGTATTTTCTGTACCATGGTATTTTATCCAGCTTGGCCTCAGTGGTGTAGGAGGGAGAATCTGTTTCATCTCTAATCCAGTTTGATCTGGTCTGTGGTAGTTGTTTTTCTAATTTTTTTTATTTGGCTGATGATACCAGCTGGTACAAAAGAGCTGCTCCAGAGCTCATTCAGGTGGCTTGATTACCTGGGAGATAGTAAGGCTGGTTAAATTGAGGTTTCCTTGACTCCAGCCCATTCTTTGGTTGGCAGGATTTTCCTGTTTGAAGTGTAACTGGTGGAATGTGTGTGGAGGAAACTGAAACTCAGTGTACAATGGAATGCTTAGTGGCAAAGCAAATCATGCAGGTTACAAATCAGTTTTGCCTTATATCACAGTTTATAAAAGGTGTCTTCTGCATGTCTGGTTGGTTTGTGTAGTAAACGCAGCTGACAAATCTTACTGTTTTTTAGGAGGAAACTAAATGTATTTATGAGAAAAACACTGTTCCCCCTTTGCAGCAACAGCAGTGCTTAAGAGTTAAAGTCAAGAACTGATCTGGGTTAAATGGTCAGTGAATAAAAACAGGTTTTGAAACTACTTCCCTGAAACTCATTGCGAGAAATAAAGCAATGTTGTTAATTATGGAGCATGAACTGTAACTTTTTTATCAGGTTTTTTTTTGGTTTTTAACAAGTTGTACATCAGAATGACTTGTTGGGTTGTGAGGTTAGCCAGAGGTTTGTTACAGCTTCTGTCGGTGTGCTGGAGAGTTTCAACCTCCAGCCTTGAATTTCAAATGCAAGGAGGAAAATGTTTTCTTCAGATGTCTGCTTTAGACTGGAAGCTCTGTTCTGAAGTTTTTCTTTTGTTTTAAAATAGCTTTTGGGTTTGAGCTTATGTGGCCCTGCAGTGTTGTAATAACTTTTGTAAAATATCTTTCCCTTCCTCAGGTGGTGGTGTTGGTGAGCACTTTTCAAAAGTTCATTTTTACCTTCCTGTAATTCTGAAACAAGAATTGGGCAGAACAATCAATTTACCATTCTAAAATACTGACATGATGGCTTTTTGTTTTTCTTGATTTTTGGTTTACTTTTGGAGTTAGCAGTGGGAACCAGTTGGTTCTGTAAACAAAAGTGGAGTTTGAGGCTCAGAAGGGATAAATTTCAGTTCACGTTCAGCCTTGAGACAGTGTTTGGTCATAGCCCCCAGCAATGGTTAGCCTTGCTCGGGGTGATTTATAATGGCTCTTCCATATACACAAATGATGTCATGTGGTTTTCATTGAAGCCAGGCTGGGCAGGGTGATGTATTCCAGAACATCCCAGGCGGTGCTGAACCTGGCTGATTGCCAGGGGATTGGGCCATCCTTTTCAAGTCGGAGTTCTTGCTTTATTGAGGTGTGATACTAAATTGCTTTAAACTCCGATACCCTTTAGAGTTGATGGTTTAATAACACTCAGAAAGGATGGCATTTGATTAAAATGCTGTGGTCTCAAAAGGATTTTCTCTGGCAGTGTGAAAACCTGCCTGGAAAGAAAGGCTTTTTTTTGGTCTTCAGTGCAGTGATATGTTTCATTAATCCTGCATTGTGAAATGAAATACTGTTCCCCTGAACAGAGCGAGCTTGTCTGGAGTGTTTGGAGCTGGAATGGAGAAAGCACTTCTTCATTATGAAACACAAATTGCTTGTACAACTTTTCTCATTCTGAAATGAAAAAGTGAAGTGTTCAGAGATGCAGTTCAGTGTTCTCTGGGAAGGTCCTGGAGTTGAGTGTAAAGCTTTTGATGCAGTAGGAGCTGCTGTAGAGGAGGTGTTTCTGTGCAGAGATGAGCTATTTTAATGGAAATTCCTGGCCCGCTTCATGAGAAGGATGTTTCTTTGGCTCTCTGTAAGGAAGAGGGGATGAGCTACCTGGCACTTCTGCTTATGTGTGAAGAGAAACTGTGCCTGTTTTCAGCGTTTTCATGAGTTTTCTGTTGAACAGCATGGGTCTTGGATTGATACAGTTCACCACTGAGGGGTAAAGATGATTGTGGGGCTGCACTGGGAAAGCATTGTTTCTTATCACTGAAAATAAGTTGGTATTTTGGCTACATTTTGGGACTAAACAGTTCAGTCTAAGTGTGTATGCATACAAATAACCCCAGAGGGGACAGCTCAGGTTTAGCATTTGAAATTCTAATTTCGAGTACAAAATCATGTTGATTTGCTGAGTTACATTGTCCACCTGATTCATTTGTGCCTATTATTCTTTAATACAAGCAGGGACTTCATTAATTTTAGTAAATTGGAGTGAGCTTGCATCTGCAGCACCAGGTAGAATAATTTTTGACACTCGTTAAATGCGTGTACTGTGTGATTGCACAGAAGGCTGTGCTTGTGTGCCTCGAGGACAAGAAGCGGGTTTGTTGCAGGTGTGTGTTTGCTGATTGTGTCCATGGTTATTTACCTGCTGCACTGGGCTGTGACAGGAGCTCTGTGCTCAGGGTACAGAGTGTGCAGGAGAGGTAGTGGCTTCCTTGAGCACATCCGAAGGTTAAACTGCAGGATATTTCCTCAAGTTCAGGCTGCAGAAATTACTCATGTTGGATAATGTGACATTCCTCACTGTCCCAGTATCACTCTAAGCATGGCATAGTTTGGGTCACTTGGGAAAACAACCTTCCCTCCAGGAAGTGTTTCAATTTTGCCGGATGTTTGCCTCTCTGTCGAGGAGCAACTTTCACAGAAGGATGACAGTATGTAATGGACATCCAGGAATGTCCCAAAAGGCCTTGAGTTCATGCCCTTGCTCTGTCATCCCTTTTATGGTACTTTGTACAAAAGTACTTCTTGGGCTTAGCTTTCCAGAAAATTCCAGCAGTGGGGCTGGTCCAGGCCTGGAGCACGGTCTGCTCCCTTTGGTTGTCCTGAGATCAGTGCAGTTGCAAGGTCAGATAATCTTTGCAGAACATTTTGTGTGTCCTGGGTGTTGTGGTTGGTGTGGCTTTTGTTTTGTTTTATTGAAAGGTCTGTTTTCCTGCACTGTCTGTCTCTTCCTGCTTGGCTCAGTGAAGGGCCTGAACTTGGCAGTGGTGCTATTGGCCTCTTCAAGACTTATTCAACTGCTTCTGTGATGGGAGGAGACCTTCTAGGCAGTGGCTGTGGGGCTTGTGCATGTGCTTTCCTTTTTAACATAACACTTCCTTTTGAGTTCCCCAAACACAGTGCTTTTAGCTTATCCCATGGATTACTACCCCTGAACAGTTTCTTGGACATGTTCTGCTGAAAAATGGTAATGGGCTTCTGGGTTGATTTTTGTTAGAATATAAATTTGACATATATTTGGTCTGCTGAAAGTTAACTTTCCTATGAAATGATAAATAAATGAGCTATTAAATATGGAGTAGAAACCATAACACTTGAAGTAAAAAAAGAAAAAGTAGAAAATGACATCTGAGCCAAATAGAGCATTAGAGAATTGGATAGCTGCTGCTTTTAGGGGATTAAGAGTATGACTTTGTTCACTGGATGGGTGACCTCAGGAGCCTGCAGTGTGATGTGTGAAAAGGAGCGAAATTTTAGGTTGTTTTTTGAGCTGTGGTCACTGTTTTTACTCTTATTTTTATTTTTTTAATGGAGAAACTGTGAAGCAGAGCAGCTGTTCTCCTCTGCTGGTCTCAAGGCCAGATCGATGGCAGCACAGTATTCAAATTGTTACTGAACAGCACAATGCCATTGATGCAGCAACATGGAAAATCCTATGGATTTGCAGTTGGAACTCTTAAGAGCAATCTTATTTTTAATTCCTTTTTGAAATATAAGGAGTTGCAACAGTAGGCTTCCCTTAGTGGTTTGGCAGATGGTTATTATAGTTCAGTCTCTGGCACTGCAAATCTATTTCCATACTGTTTGGGGGCTTTCGTAGCTCATTTGTGAATTATTGTCATGCTTCAGCAAAAAGTGTGTTCTAGGTTTAAATCCTCAGACTAGGCCTATGGTGTCAGACCAGTGCTTGGTAATAACTCTTACCCAGTGCCTGACAGTGATCCTTTAATAGTGACCATTCTCTGGAGCAATGGGGATTGATCCCAGCTGCTGATGATGAATAGTTCCACTTGCAATTGGAACTACCTGTAGAACAGCTCCTGCCTAGAATGTGTCTAATGGCTCAAAGTCTGGATCTAGTTTTTCCAGATTTCACAAGGATGCAATTAATAAACTGTCCCTTTTAATCCTCTTGCTTAAGCCTGAAATTAAAAAAAAAAAAAATCGTACTAAATTTGGTCAAGTCTTAGACAAGTTTTAAAATTTAGAACAGAGGCTGCAGATTATGTCTTCAACAGAAGGCATTCTTCTCCTTGAAGTGACAACTTCTGAAATCTTCAACATAATCCATGTTGTCTGCATATGAGTCAGCTGACTTGTCCTGTTGAAGAAATGATTGAAACAAGATTTTTGGGTTCATGAATTTGAGTAGCAAAGCATCCACCAATTCTCCAGCTTCCTTAGGACAAGAAAACACTTGTCTGGTTTGAAGCGTGGTGTCAGAGCTGCACTCCTGGAATGTTCACCTGGCTCCTGACTCCAGGCCTTCTGTGCGTGCCTTTTCCTGGGAGTCAGGTGTTTCTGTACAGAATAGATAATGACACTTGAAAAGTCATTGTTTCCATGGATTTAGTAATTAGGAGTAAGCTGAGGGTTAGGTGGCAATATGAAACTTTGGGCAGTGTAGCTTCCTACAGTGGTTGGGGTTTTTCTGGTTTTATGGTTGAGCTGAAAACTCTAAAATAATTTAAAAACATTGGTAGAAGAAAGACAATAAAATGAGCAGTTTTAACAAACTGTATGCTCCTGTTTGGCCAATTGCCAGTGTAAGGAAAAGAAAAAGCAGTAAAGCATATTTACTGAATCTGTGGACTCACAGCATCCATATCTGCTATAAAAACCCAGTGGTACACATTCAAATTGTGCTGTATTAGTGAATGAAGTTTGGAGTTCTGTTCTAGGATTTCACAGGGGAAGCTTTGTTAAGCTCTGGCACAGTGTTTGACTTTGAAATGCTGTGCATAGGAATTCCTGTGTTTAAAATTGATCACCTAAGTAGACTGGAGTATCTCTGAACTTCTGCATGCAGTGCAGGTGATGTGATAAAGCTTTCTGTGTGCTTGAGCAAAGCTGGCATTAAAACTGGAGTCACTGTTAGGAAGTTTTGTTTATTGAGTTCACTTTGATCTGATACAAATTACTGCAAGGACACTCCAGTCCTTAGTCTTTTGCTTTGTTGAAATAGTTTAGGTGTAAAGCCATTTCATTCATATAAAATATCCCCTGTCAGGATTGATAAAGGTGTATTTTTCCTGTATAGCGCACAAGAAGGATGCTCACTGATGCATGCTTATCTGGCCCATTAGAGGTGTTTCTGGTTTAGAACCACGAAGAATCTGAATTCAGGAATACTTGTTGCTACATCTGTGATATCTGGCATAGCTGAAAATAAATCCCTACCTCTTCTGCAGGTATTAAAAAATACGTTGTTGGCCTGATTATCAAGACCTCATCTGACCCGACATGTGTAGAAGTAAGTGAAGAACTCTCAGGGGAGGATGAGGGAGGGGGAGTGTTCTGCAAAGCCTGACTCTTCTCTTCTTTTTCCAGAAAGAGAAAGTGTATATTGGAAAACTGAATATGATTCTTGTTCAGGTAAGCCAGAGTTTGTACCATTTTAAACCTTACAGTAAAGTCTGTGCCTTTGCCGTGTGTCTCATGTGTGGCTGCTTCCCTTTGCAGATCCTGAAACAGGAGTGGCCGAAGCACTGGCCAACGTTCATCAGCGATATTGTGGGAGCCAGCAGGACCAGTGAGAGCCTCTGCCAGAACAACATGGTCATCCTGAAACTGCTGAGTGAAGAGGTGTTTGATTTTTCCAGTGGCCAGATTACTCAAGTCAAAGCTAAGCATTTGAAAGACAGGCAAGTATATCTGTTTAAGTCTTAATGAACAGAGTAGACTCTGTGCTTGCTGCTAAACAGTTGGTCTCACTTGGATTTTTTGTGTGAACACCTACAGCTGTGCAATTCCATTTCTGAGCCCAAGAGGATTACTGATTTTTCTTTGAAGCAGTACTCCTAGGGGATCCCTAGCTTCATTTTGTACACACAGGGACTTGTACCTTGCTGCAAGTAGCATCTGTTGGCTGTTGGTTCCTATGCTTTTAACACAGCATTCAGCACTGATAGATTGTATTTCCTTCTTTCCTTAGAATTTGCAAGCACAGGCTTCAATCTACTTCAAATATGCATTATTGCCATCAAAATGGGGATAAGCCATGGGGCTTTTGAATGCCTCCATGGGCGTAGGTTTTAAGGACCTGTCCTGTGTGCAAAGATACCTTAATTTACGAAATATGGAAATGCTTAGTTTTAATTAATTTTCTTTTTACAGCATGTGCAATGAATTCTCTCAGATATTTCAGCTGTGTCAGTTTGTGATGGTAAGTCACAGTTCTTTAATGAATGTTTTCAATATTCCCCCTTTTGTGCCAAAGAGTGTCACAATGTCATAAACTCTAAATGGTCATTTACAGGAAAACTCCCAAAATGCTCCCTTAGTCCATGCAACTTTGGAAACTTTGCTGCGATTCCTGAACTGGATTCCTCTGGGATATATATTTGAGACCAAGTTAATCAGCACACTAATATACAAGGTACTCTTGCAAAAAAGAGATAGCTGTTAAAGTTAAATACAAGTTGCAGAAACCCTGTACAACACTTATGTAATGCTCTTTATTTCTTTTCTTCCCTCAACAGTTCTTAAATGTTCCCATGTTTCGAAATGTCTCTTTGAAGTGCCTCACAGAGATTGCAGGTGTCAGTGTAAGCCAGTATGAAGAACAGTTTGTAACACTTTTTACATTGACCATGATGCAGTTAAAACAGGTAAGTGTTTTTCAGAAACCTCCCTTTGAATTTCATATCACAAAATCCATTTCTGTAGATAGTTGTATTGACAGGTTTATGTTTATTATAGAGCTCTTTATAGGAAAAGTATTTGTTCTTTGGTGGTATTTGTGGCTTGATCAGAAGATGCCAAGTGAGTTTTTCTGAACGTGATTGCAGCTGTATTCCTGCTCTATTCATTTCATTAATTTAAGAGATATTTCGATCAATTGGGCTGTCTCATGGGAAAACGTGAACTCTGTGTCTGAGGACCCAAACTGACCTAACTTCTGCAAGTTTCTTTTTAATCTTTGGAACCAATAGAAAAATTGTCTCATTAAAAGCCATACATCAAATTTATATCAAATTGTATGAATTCCCCTCTGAGCAGTTTAGATTCAGGTACGTGCATCCTTTCCTCGGACTATTTATATCAGTAGTATTTATATCAGAAGTGGATGGGTGAAGGTTTTTTTTTAAACAGACTTTCCCTCTCTTGGCAGTGTTGGTCCATCTTGAAGGTTCTTCATAAAAAAGCAAACAGCAACATACTGGTGAGCACAAAGTAGTTGTTCTGTATAAAAAGGGAAATTCTTGATGATTTCTTTTTGTTAGATGCTTCCTTTAAATACCAACATCCGACTTGCGTACTCAAATGGGAAAGATGATGAACAGAACTTCATTCAGAATCTCAGTTTGTTCCTCTGCACGTTCCTCAAGGAGCATGGTCTACTTATAGAAAAAAGGTTAAATCTGAGGGAAACACTAATGGAGGTAAGTAGCTTGGTTGATCTTGTTTAAAAATGTAGCCAGGTGTGTTCTCAGGCTCAAAGCATGTGATCTTAGTGGAATTTCTAGATCATTGTACTTAAAGTGGGTAAGAGAAAAAAACCCAAAGTCACAAATACAAAATGCCCTCAAAAAGTTTGTTTCCTAGTATGCTTTAATGGCATTCTGTTTTCAGTGACCCTTTACCAGTGCCATGTCTGAAAACTCAACTCTGTCTTGTTGAAAACTCTGTTTTACTTTTTTCCTCCATGGACATGTCAAATAGTCCTTCAAAGTAAATAAATATATTCTTTTTCCATGGGTTTACATGTTTCTGTTTAACTCTTACGTGAAGAAGGTGTGTTGCTATGAGTTCATCAGCTTGTGTTTTCACGGAGGATCCAGAGCTGCTCTCTAGGGCCCAGCACATGCTGTAGGCCAGCTCCTCCTTCCTGATGTAGCTTCTTGCCTAGTTTGCCATTTCCCAACTGAGAAGCTTTAAATAATCCTCAAGGATGAGACTTTCTGTGTAATAAAGACTGTGTGTGCCAGTGGCAGAGCCCTACCAAGTGGCCGTGACAGTAAAACCACTGGGATTGTGGCAAATACTGGAGATTGAGATGAGAATGAAGGGTTGGAGAGGTTGAAGCAGTGAGGGCAGTGCCTCATGCTGTAATTATTAGGGTTTTCTGTTGTGTTTTTTCAGTTGTGAATAACAGTCTTTCTGGGATTGAACTGTTCTATGGTGACTCTCTTGCTACTGCTCTACTCAAGGGAGTGGAAGTTGCTCTATATCCCCTTGAACCATCTTTGTGCAGAATCAAACCCTGTGCAGGTCTGGAGGTTGTAGGCTGAGGGACTACCCTGGGACAGGGGCAGAAAAACACCGCCTCAATTTTTAAACCTGAGACCAGGTATATTGGGAGAGGGAAGTACATTTTGCAGGTTGATGAGCTGTAATCCAGTGTGCCCATCTGAATTCTCCAGTATGTGCCAGCCAGTATTCTCAAGATCTTCTGGAGGTAGCCCTCTACAAAACAAATGAGTATATTAATAAAATTGGCTGCAAATATCAAACTGTAGGTCATTTAGAATATGGACTTGGAGAAATATCACTTCTTTATTTTCAGTAGAGCAGCTGGTAACAGTTCCAGATAATTCCTGAATTTGCAAGTAATAAGCTTTTAAAATAACTGGGAATCAGGGGCACACAGCTCAAGGTTGAAGTTTCTATTACACTGAGGCCGTACTAGGAAGAACTGTGTAAAACAGACATTTACCAAACTGGATTCTGAAGACTTTTGGTCTTGTATAGATTGGTGAAATGTTTAACCAAGGTCTTATGCCTGCCTAAAATGGTTGCAAATTCAACTTCTGAAAACACTGGTGTAATAGAACCTGAGTACAGGTTTACTTTAAAAAGGCGTGTGCCATTCTGACCTGTTAATTCCTGCACTTTGGATGTAGCAGGTCTCCTTAAGTTGTTCCATGGATTCACTGGATCTCTGTAGACTAGCAGAGGAATCTACATCAGTTTTTTAAAAATGAAATTACCAAGAGAAATTGATGTGTAAATATTAATGTATGGCTGTCCTGAGGCCCTCTTTTGACACTGTAGGTGGAGATGCTGAATCAGGTCTTTACCTTTCAAAATGCTCAAAGTTGTTGGAGTGCCTAAGATATGAAAATATCTTCAGATTTTATAATTTCATTCTGTTTGTTCACTAATGGGCAATTGCTTTGATATCTTTCACCAGGGACTGCATAATAAGCTTAGGCAAAAAAGGTTTGCCTGTGTAGTTTTCATTTCTCCAGTTGGTATCTGAGCTTGTCAGAATTGCATCAGTGGCTTTGCCTGCTCAGCCTGCTCTGGCTGGTCTGTTAGGAAAGAAGTTGAAAATGTTCTGGTAGATGACTTCTCTGAAAGCCAAAGAGCAGTATTCCAGGGTCAAAGGATCCAGAACAAAGTAGTAGCAATAGGCTTGAGAATAGCCATCACTGCCAGCAGCTGGTGAGGCTTCTTTGAGGTTCTGGAAATGCCTTGCAGAAGCTCCAGAGGCTGTGGGTTTGATAATTAACAAACAGGCTGGTTTGGTGATGGCATTTCTGAGATGTCTTTAGGCTATTTCAGATTTAGGAATACAAACACACTTTGAAAATAACAATAAGTGACAGGAGTCCTTGGTTTTGAGTTGCTCTGCCAGTCACAACTCTGACCTGTAAGTAATGTCATTGCAATGTTAATGCCTCTTGTTCCAAACTCTCAGATTAATTTGGCATTTTATCAGGATTTGGATAACTGACCTTGAAGCAGTGTGGTTTGATATGCAGATACACTCACTAATTGAGTGTTCAAACCACTCTTTTCCAGGCTCTTCATTACATGTTGTTGGTATCAGAAGTTGAAGAAACTGAAATTTTCAAGATTTGCCTGGAGTATTGGAACCATTTAGCTGCTGAGCTCTACAGGGAAAGTCCGTTCTCAACGTCGGCTTCTCCGCTGCTTTCGGGGAGTCAACACTTCGATGTTCCTCCAAGGAGGCAGCTTTATCTGCCTGTTTTGTCCAAGGTAATGCACCTTCAAGGGAAGGCACTGTAAACATTCAGGTCCTGTTTGTGAATTAGGGATTTTGCTTCCTGTAAGGAGTGATGTAAGAAAATTTACCTGAGAGTAATTGATAATTAATTCAACTCCAGTTCTATAATCAATGTGAAAATACTTTAGGATTATACCATATGTAATGGTATTAATGTACTGTTTCAGCTTCAAGATATTTAATTTAAAAATGAATCTGTATGAAGCAGTTTCTGTGAACAGAAAGGCTGGAGTGTTAGAATTGGATGATAACCTGTGTGTTTGGGAAAAGTGGTCCTTAAAAGACCCCTGATAGGCCAGAGGCATTTTGGACCTCTGGAAAGTATAAACACCACATAAGTTGGGGTTTGTTTTAAGTACTCAGTTTGTTCATTGGAGGGAGAGAAGTCAGCAGCCTCTGTTGTTAATGGCTGGTTAGCTGACATTTCTGTACAGCTGGATATAACCTTTCTGTGGGAGAGGCTGCCTGAGCAAAGCACTCTGGAGACATTTGTGCAGCTGGGAGAGTGTTGGTGGTGCAGTTTGATGGAGTTTTGACTTCCCCCAGGTTCGATTGCTCATGGTCAGCCGCATGGCCAAGCCTGAAGAAGTCCTGGTTGTGGAAAATGATCAAGGGGAGGTAGTTCGGGAATTCATGAAGGATACGGATTCCATAAACTTGTATAAAAATATGAGAGAAACGTTGGGTAAGTGAACTGGATGCAGTTTGTCTGCTGTGGGTCTGTGCAGCTGCATCAGAGTGTTACAGCTTGTTATCTTGGGGTCTGAATTATTGTGTAGGTGAAATGGTTATCAGCAAGGGGTACTACACAGACTGGAAAGGGAGGAGGCAGTGGCTGCTCTGAAGTTATCTGTTGGAGGCATGGAGTGTTTTTTAACCTGATGGAGTAGTAATACACTACTTAATTTTTGTCCTTAGGTATTGCAGTGATAATGAGTTTTTTGAGGCAGGAAAAAATATCAAGAATCCTAATTGTAACTTGAGGGAGCAAAGGGAGTAGAGTTGTCAGATATTCAGGACATTAGACCCTCAATATTAAATTTATTTTCTCAAATGCAGATAGGAACACTGAGTGTTTAGCAACAGGTGGCACTGGGAATGTGTGTGTTGGAAAGCTTGTGAAATGCAAAGTATATGTGGGTGTAGTGGGTAGTTTTTATTCTCGCCTTTCTGCTTGGGGTGTAGGTATAGCCAGTGTTAAATTAATTGTTCTAATGCATTTGCATGTAGAAAGTGGAAACCATTTTTGTTTCGTGAAACAATTACTGTATGTCGTGAGCCTAAGTTGTATGGCCAGACAAAGATTATTTCTATGAAAATGCAGGTCAGGTTTTTATTGCTTATGTTATATTACCTGTAATATTCACTTGGAGAAAAAAAAAAAGAATGTGGTGGAAGCTGTATTCTGTGGTACAGTAAAAATCTATTTCTAACCTAGCTGTAAATTGCTCTTGACTTGCTGGGATTTAGAGTTTTATATTGGAGACACTAATCCTATTAGGGGCTGATGTAAGTGACTGAGTTGTGATACCTGAATCTTCCACCCAGACCTGTTCAGGAGCACCAGCTCCACTTTAATCGTGGCTTATTGCAACCAGCAAACATGGTGACACTAAAATACAGAGCTGAGGAAAATGTTTGGGCTTACACACTGTATAAAAGTCCCTCATAGGCAGCCAGTCCAATATTCCCTACAGAGCATCAGTACAGATGCCTTTTGATAAAAATCTGCCTTGGTATCATGTGGAACATGCATTGATCTAGACTTTTCACATCACCTGCATGTGATGTTTTGCTGAGATCCCTTAGAACTTAAATTCTCAATAAAATTTATTGTCCACCTTTAAAATATTGGAACAAAATTCTGCGTCAATTATTTCTGCCTCAATTACTACCTCATGAAGTCATGACTTCAGGAAGGAAACATTACACTTTTACCCAAGAGCTTCAGTGGGTTTTTATGTAGCTGCTTGTGGAGTTGAGCTCCAGGCTGGTGGTTTTAAACATTCCACGTTGATGTCTTTCAGTTTATCTCACACATCTGGATTATGCAGACACGGAACGAATTATGACTGAAAAGCTTCACAATCAAGTGAACGGGACCGAGTGGTCGTGGAAGAATCTGAACACGCTGTGCTGGGCCATTGGCTCCATCAGCGGCGCCATGCACGAGGAAGATGAAAAGAGGTTCCTGGTTACAGTAATTAAGGTATGGTGGGGCAGAACTAACAGCTTGGTCACACTTCAGTTCATGCTGAGGAAACCAAGTTGGCAGAAATACTGCTCTGTGATCTTAGAAAGCTGCTCTGGTGGATAAGAATTAATGAATGGGAAATCCTACATCCTAAATTTAGGGGTGATGAATAAGTTAGTGATGAACAATACATTGATCCAAGTAGCCTTTTCATCAGATAAAATTTAATTTATGATGAAATGTATTCTTTGGGGATGCAGAAAAGATGGAAAGGGATTGCTTATGAAATAGCAAAGTAACCCAGGACTGTAACTAGCCTAACACCTTGCTCTTCTCTATATTCATTGCTATATCTCTATCTGGTTGTATCAAACTCAAAGTTTGGTTAATATGTGGATAATATTTTTACAAGAGTAACAGACTTTAAAAAGTCATACAAAGATTATTTCAGAATATTTAGTTTTAATTCATACCGAGGATGTAGTTTAATTTCTTCTTTCTGATGTGGAGTCTTAGCTACTCAACCAGTATTGAGTACTATAAGGCTTGTTGAACTCCCCCTGCAGGAATCCTTAGTTATAATTTTAAATGGAGAGTCCTTAGTTTAAAACACTGTGATCAGGGTTTGGATGAAACTAAATGATTGCATCACCCCAGTCTTAATGCACTTGTTTGGGTTTTTATTTCTTTATTTGGATTTTGAGCTTCATTGTGGCAACCATCTTTAATACAACTGCTTATAGGATGTTATGCTTGTAATGCTTTTAACGGAACTAGACAAACTTGAAGAGGAAACTAAGAATCTGTTGTGTTGTAGGATCTCCTGGGGCTCTGTGAACAAAAGCGAGGAAAGGACAATAAAGCCATTATTGCATCAAATATAATGTACATAGTAGGTCAATACCCGCGGTTTTTGAGAGCTCACTGGAAATTTTTGAAGACAGTAGTCAACAAGCTGTTTGAATTTATGCATGGTAATTATCTACTTTTTTAAAATTTTCTTGTTTAATTCTTAAAAAGAAAATGCCTATACATAGAGGGGGAAAAAAAAAAAGCAGTAACTGTCTTGATTTCATTTAGAAACCCACGATGGTGTCCAGGACATGGCTTGTGATACCTTCATAAAAATAGCACAAAAATGCCGCCGGCACTTTGTCCAGGTTCAGGTGGGAGAGGTCATGCCATTTATTGATGAAATCCTGAACAATATTAACACAATCATCTGTGACCTTCAGCCACAACAGGTAGGTTTGATTTTTGGGGTTGTGGATAATTCCTAAAGATTAGTGCCCCTGTTGAAATGTTAGGAGTGTTTTCAAGGATTTAGTTATATTCTTTAGGTTTTTGCTAGGGACAGTCACAGGGTATAAATGCCACAATCAAGTTGCATTGCTGAGATGTCAGTTGGAGTGTTTGAAAGCAGAATTAAAGTGCATTTAGTTGGAATTTTGATTCCTGGAATGTCTTCAAGAAGACACTGCATGTAACTTGGGGATTCTGCTTTGGGAAAGAGCAATATCCTACTGTAACAGTATATACCTACAGCTCTTGTGTTTGGGAAGGAGGGAGTGAGGAACAGTCCCAAAAGGGAAAATCCAAAATCCAGTCCTTTCCAAAAAAAGGAAGGAGAAATCTGTATGGGAGGGGCATGGCTCTTGAAATGAGAGTAGTGTGCACCTGAACCAATGTACTGAAACTTCAGGCAGAGTAGATCTAGCACCTGGAAAAAGATACTTCCAGGATTGATGGGAGCCAGTGCACACAGTTCAAACATGTCTGGTAAAATGCAGATTTTCCTTAGTCCTTTTTAACCTCAGTGTTTCTGGTGTTGCTGTTCCCATTAGGTGCACACATTTTACGAAGCAGTTGGATACATGATAGGGGCACAGACAGACCAGTCTGTGCAGGAGCACCTGATAGAAAAGTACATGTTGCTGCCCAATCAGGTGTGGGACAGCATCATTCAGCAGGCAACAAAGGTGAGCTCTTCCTTTTAAATGTGTCCAGTGTTCAGGTCGAGAACCCTGCTAAATGTTTGCCCTCCCCTGGTTGTATTTTTCACACTAAGTGCACAGAATTGGGCTGTGCTTAATTTTATGTTGGCTAAAACAGAGATTGACATGGCAATGAAGGTGTTGTTCTGAGAGAAGGAGACTTACATAACAGAAGAAATACTTGTTTAAATCTGATTTGCAGTATTATCTGTTACTGTGCAGAATCCATTGCAGTAGTTTTTTCTCATGCTTCCCTTTCACTTTTGGCTTTTGGGTAACAGAAAATTAAAATGCTAAAAATACTGTTCACTGTTCGTTCTTTCTTCTCTCACTATTCTCCTAAAGTACATCTTTTCTTACTTTATCTTCTATTTCTTTCAGTCTTTTGAAAATACTTTTATCTCTACATATTAAAGAACAACAGTCTTGCACTTCACAAGAGACAATCCATTTGCAGTTAATCTAATTAAGGCCCTGAAGCTTAAGCAAGCTTGAGTTACTTTTCCTACCCTGACTTCTCCCAAGAAAATACTGCATTTCCTTTGGACCCCTTCTATCTGTTTTCCACTTCTTAATCTCCTTAGCTTTTCTTCTTTCTCTAACTAGAGTACTGCTTGTAGCACTGCAGCAAAAGTAATTCTGTGAAAAAGCAGAATAAAAGTTTTATCCTGACTCTGGAGGTAGTGGCGAATGCCACGAAATAAACTGCAGGATCTCTATAAAAAGTCCATAAATTTGAGTGAGCTGTTCTTTAAGGGAGTGTATAAAATAAATTGTTTAAACTTAGGCTTTTATGTTGAAAGCCAAAGGGTGGTTGTATTCACTAATGAAGCTGAACTCTTAATTTTTTTCACAGAATGTTGATATTCTAAAAGATCCTGAAACAGTTAAGCAGCTTGGTAGCATTCTGAAAACCAATGTACGAGCGTGTAAAGCAGTTGGCCACCCCTTTGTGATTCAGCTTGGAAGAATTTATTTAGATATGCTGAATGTGTACAAGTGCCTAAGTGAAAATATTTCTGCAGCTATTCAGGCTAATGGTAAGAAATTCCATGTTCTTCCTGAAAATGGGTTTTATCAGCGTCTCCCATTAGGTTTCAGAGAACATCCCAGTTAGGTTAATTTTACTTTTTCAGAGAGTGGAGAAGGACTGAAAGTGCTCACTTAAATCTTTGTTTGTTAACAGATGTTGTATTCAAATAAAGAACTCCCAGCTTTAGAGTGAGGAAGAAACATCAATAAACAAGCAATCCTAGGAGATTGCAGAACACCAGGGATGCTTACTTAGAATTAATAAGTATCTTGCTGAGATGCAGTGTAGCCTGTGTTCTTTTAGCTTACTCTGGTTTTGAGTATTAAAGGACTGCCTGTAAATAGGATCTCATTCATTCCTTCAGAAGATGTCAGCAGGGTTTTGGGATGAGACTGTGCCGCTATTAGGCTGTCTTGCAGAAATGTAACGAGAGAAGATGCCTGAAAGTCGTGGTAAACCAGGCTTGCAATCACAGAAGGAATTCTCAATTACCTCCTTTATTTTTACCAGCTAACTCAGGGCCCGTTGCATCTTAGTAGAATGTGCTTCTGCAGTAGTTCATTACAAGATAAATGAATCAGTTGCTAAATTCTGTGCTGGGCCCAGTTTTCTGGCCACTTCACAAGATGTACCTGGAAATTGGAATGTTAAATGCAGCTTGGTAACTGTGCAGCTGGTTTACCTTGAAGTAGCTTCTCAGAATTCAGAATAAAAGTGGCAGAGAAATCAATAACTTTTCATTCAGCTGATGTAATGGTCAGAGTTCATCATTGCCAGGCACAGGGAAGTTGAGGAAGCAGTTGCTGGGGCTGTGGGCCTGAACTCCTTGAGCAGCAACTGTTGTGATTGCAGTTGCCTCAGAGAATGTTTTTACAACTGGCAAAGATTAAAGACAAAGGAAGTATTTAATAGTCCTTGTAATTCAGATATAAAAATCAAGTATTTTCTGTTTTGTTAATATCAAGGGGGGGGGGGTTTCTTTGTTTGTTTTTCTTGGTGTTTCTTGGGGCTTTTTTGACAACTCAGGCAATTAACTGAAGCTTTAAAATTTTCCAGGTGAAATGGTAACAAAGCAGCCCTTGATTAGAAGTATGAGGACTGTAAAAAGGGAAACTTTAAAATTAATTTCTGGCTGGGTGAGCAGGTCCAATGATCCGCAGATGGTAAGTGGATGCATTTTATACAAATAACTCCTAAGACAGATTTGGGAAGAGCTCTGCTTTGTGTTCAGTTGTTGGTCACAGGAACTTGCTTCAGGAGGTGTGTAAAACATAATGGAGGAAGGGGAATTTTAAGAGGTAAGCCTGAGCAATGTTTGAGATACTTCAGTTGATTTTAGCTGAGAGAAACCTCCAAGGGAGTCAGAGAGATGTAAGACTGAGAGAAAGGACAGGAACTTCAACTTCCTTAGGAGAATTGTCGCCTGTAACTGAAGGAGGAACTTGTCTACAGACTGTGCTGGAGACTTTGCTCAGTAGCTGCACTGCTATAACCTGGCTTACTCTTCCAACCAGGTAGCTGAAAACTTTGTTCCTCCGTTGTTGGATGCAGTTCTCATCGACTACCAGCGGAACGTCCCGGCTGCTCGGGAGCCCGAGGTGCTCAGTACCATGGCTATCATCGTCAATAAGCTGGGGGGACACATCACTGCTGAAATACCTCAGATCTTCGATGCTGTTTTTGAGTGCACATTAAACATGATCAACAAGGTATTGAGAATTTAAAACCGGAGATAAGGCATCTCCCTCTGAACATTATTGGAACGTGTGGAATCTTGTGATTCATGGGTTTTTTTCCACCCTTTGTGGCACTTGATGAAATTTCTGCTCAAATGAGTGTACTTGGTTTATAGTTGAGCTGTCTAGTTAGATGTCTTAAATTGCTTAACATTTCTCTGGTTAGCTCTTGATTTAAGCCATTAGTAATTTTTGTGGGGCCTTGGAGTCTTGCACTTCTGCAAGCACAAGTCAAATATCAGTGTAGGACCAACTGCTAAAATTGGTAAATAATTAAGTTGTAAGAACACTACTGCTCAGTCAAGTATTTCCTCTGTAAGTGTACAGTATGTACTGATTTGATGGAACTTAAGGGGACTTGGCTTTTTTTTCCCCTTTCCCTTCTAGGACTTCGAAGAATATCCTGAACATAGAACAAACTTCTTCTTGCTGCTCCAAGCTGTAAATTCTCACTGCTTCCCAGCCTTCCTGGCCATTCCACCTGCACAGTTCAAACTTGTCCTGGATTCTATTATTTGGGCTTTCAAACACACAATGAGAAATGTTGCAGATACAGGTAAATGGAAGTGTTTAATACAGATCAGAGATTTTCTGGTGGAATGCTGTTCTTTTTCTTCCTTTTCTTTAATCAAACTTAGCATATTGTTCACACGATTCTGCATTTGCACAAGGATAGAACTCCTCTGTCTCAGCTTCAAGGTATCAGCCAGGGATCTATGGATGGGCTTGTGATGTTTGGTTGCATCATTCCTATAGCTGGAAGAAAGCACTGTTAGTTTCTGCTTGCTTTCTTTGCCATGTGAGCATTGGCACTCTTCTGAAATGGCCAAACAGATGCAGCAGCTTAAAATGGTGCCACAAGAAATTGTGGAACCACTGATTCTATTAGCCATTAGGTATGGGGAGAAAGGATGTTTTTCAGTTGTGTTGCACCAAGTAAAGTAATTGAAGTTTCCATTTAAATCTAGACATTAAAACAGCTTTCCTTTCTTAAATAGCCAACACCTGTCTGGGGTAGAGGGTTTTGCTCATCAAATGGTGTGACTGGCTCTTTATGCCAATGACGGTATAATGAAGCAGAAGGGGCGTGCTGTGTCTGGGAGGCAGTGCCCCCTAGTGCCAGCCTGGGGCAATGCCTCACAGAGCCATCACGTGTGCCATGCTGTGCATCCTGCTGCCCATCACGATTTCTTGGGATATTCCTGTTGTTTTGAGAAAGGCCAATATCTCCCAGCTGCTGGAATACTCTTCTCTTAGTCATGATTTTTTAATGCCTGTTTTGCAGGACTTCAGATCCTTTATACCCTGCTCCAGAACGTTGCACAGGAGGAGACGGCTGCCCAGAGCTTCTATCAGACGTATTTCTGCGATATCCTCCAGCATATCTTCTCTGTGGTCACAGACACCTCGCACACTGCAGGTGAGAATGTGCCTCTGTGTGAGGCAGGTGGTGCAAACCATCCCTCTGAACGTCAAAATACTGTAACACATCCTGTTCTGAATAACAACTGCCTGTGTCTGCTTTGATCTGTGCAGGTTTGACAATGCATGCGTCAATCCTTGCGTACATGTTCAACTTGGTAGAAGAGGGAAAAATAAGTACTCCTTTAAACCCTGGAAATCCAGTGAACAACCAAATGTTTATTCAGGAGTACGTGGCTAATCTCCTCAAATCTGCATTTCCTCACCTGCAAGAGTAAGTCTGCCATGATTCATTAATGCTTTTCAGTGAGTTCTTCTTCGAGTTCTAACTGATGTGTTTGCTGTTAGTGCCCAGGTCAAGCTGTTCGTAACAGGACTCTTCAGTTTAAACCAGGATATTCCTGCCTTCAAGGAACACCTAAGGGATTTCCTGGTCCAAATCAAGGTATGTTGGGCATGCCTTTCTCAAGAAATTTGAAACAGTTCTCTGCAGGATGTTGTTGGAAAGCTTTTGGACAGTGTGGAGGCAGTGTTTGTTTGAGAAATAGAAGTTATTTTGCATCTTTTTAGAGTGCAGCGAGAACTCTGTCTAATGGCTTATGTGATTGAGTGGTGTCCTTGGTGTTCATGGAACCCTTTTCACAGGGATTTGATGTCATAAATGGTTTTTGAACGTCTTTGCTTGTGTTTTACGTTGTGCACACAATCCTTATGTCTTAGGACTACTGCAAAACTAATGGGAAATAAGTTTTTTCATTCTGCTTGGAATTGGGACCAGTTTTCAAATTAACTACACTAATGCTATGCCTTTATTTTTTTCTAAGGATGCTGGAATTATAAGATTGTATGAAATAGTTGGTTAATACGTTTTAAAACTGCAATTGTCAGGTATTTCAGAATTGTAATGATTCTGCTTTAATGGTGATACACTCCAGATGCTGGGTTTGGCATCCCATTGTGTAACACACAAAGGTGAACATGTTTAAATATTGCTTTATATTAATTGTGACCTTAGGAACAGAAAACCATGCAAGTAGCCTGTCAGGGAATAGGAAGGGAAGATGTTTCCTGTATAATGTTGGAGACTATTACTCTGCCTTAAGCACTTGGCAATAAACTGATGTTTTTGTGTGAATTATCCCAGGAATTTGCAGGTGAAGACACATCAGATTTATTCTTGGAGGAGAGAGAAACAGCCCTTCGACAGGCTCAAGAGGAGAAGCATAAACTTCAGATGTCTGTACCTGGCATCCTTAATCCACATGAAATTCCCGAGGAGATGTGTGATTAAAAACAAAAATAAAACAAGTTTTGCAGTTTTCTTTCTGTACAGCTACTTTGTTGTGATAGAAGAAAACAGCACTTGGATATTTGTTGACCAAAATGATGCCAATTTGTAAATTAAAATGTCACCTAGTGGCCCTTTTTCTTATGTGTTTTTTGTATAAGAAATTTTCTGTGAAATATCCTTCCATTGTTTAAGCTTTTGTTTGGTCATCTTTATTTAGATTTGCATGAAGTTGAAAATTAAGGCATTTTCAAAGTAATTACTTCATGCCCATTTTGTGGCTAAGGGGAAAATAGGCAAAAACGTAACTTGTAAAAGACTATATTGCAAAATAATACAATTTCCTGTAAGAGTATCGATTTTTAATTCGGAGTAATTTTCTTTCTAGTCTGTCCTGCAGTCTAGGAGAAAAGGTAAAGAGTAAAGCAGATTGAATTAATTGTTAAGCAGAGGATTCTAGCGCTGCATTTGTTCTGAGCAGTTAGCAGCTTTCTGGACTGAGTGGTAAGGCTATAGGCTACGTGTATTTGCAAGTTGTATGGCAAGTTTGCAGCAAGATCATGTGCATATCATCCCATTGTAAAGCAACTTCTAAAGAGTATGGGAACACAGTACAGTTAGTTATTTTTACACAGTTCTTTTGTTTTTGTGTGTGTGCTGTCGCTTTGTCGACAACAGCTTTTTGTTTTCCTCAATGAGGAGTGTTGCTCATTTGTGAGCCTTCATTAACTCGAAGTGAAATGGTTAAAATATTTATCCTGTTAGAATAGGCTGCATCTTTTTAACAACTCATAAAATAAAAAAAAAACAAAACTGGCTTTTGAGATGACTTATACTAATTTACATTGTTTACCATGCTGTAGTGCTTAAAGAACACTACTTAAGAGCAAAATAAACTTGGTTTACATTTATTTTTCTTTCTTTGGCTTATTCTTTTATTGGATAAAAATGCTGTGATCATATTTAAGATTTGTATTTGAAGGCTTAGGAAAAGTTCCTTGAGGTCTAGATAACTTGCTTCTGGCTTGCCTCATCTCAAGGACTTTGGTTGTGCTTGAAGTTACCATGAACTAAGTTGGGTTCCATTTGGAAGTACAGTAGCTGTTCTGACTTACCTCCATGGATAACTATTCCATACCACGTTACTATAAAATGCCAGGAATGAGGTACTCTTGCTCTTTATTTCTCTGGACTCTTTGCAATTTTATTTCAAAGAGGTATTGCACTGTATCTTGACTAAACAGTTAATAATAGTCCATGTTAATAACATGTGTAGACAAGATCTACGGTTATTTTTCTACCTAAAGTTTTGTAGTTAAATGATTTTCACAGATTTATGAAGCAGTGTGAACACTAAGCTTGTGTACAGTCTTGGCTTCCCCATCTCTGTCATGTCGTGTCTTTGTTCTCTAACACTCGGTGTTGAGCTCTCCCCGAGCTTCTCCATGGATTTGGTGTCCAGTCTCCAGGTTGTTATTGGGATGAAGTGTAGCCATTGTCAGGGAGCTGTCACAGAGCCAGGCAGGTGTGGGGGTGTTGTGTGTCCCTTTGGGTGCTGTAGTTACTAATTTTGTGCTGTGTATTCCTTTGGAGTAGAAGTGCATGAGGTAGTGGTGTTCCCGTAGGATGTAGCTGTACCCGGAATGTTTCCAGGCTGGAGTCTTGCCCCCTCTGTGTCTGTGAGCATCTCCCCGTTGGTTTTGTGTGCTCAGCCCTGGCAAAGCTCAGCTGCTTCCCCCAGGGAAGGGCCTTGGGCAGTGGCACTG
Organism: Sterrhoptilus dennistouni; assembly: GCA_013397095.1. Taxonomy (NCBI): domain Eukaryota; kingdom Metazoa; phylum Chordata; class Aves; order Passeriformes; family Zosteropidae; genus Sterrhoptilus; species Sterrhoptilus dennistouni. The sequence continues at coordinate 34,323 of VWZU01017691.1, forward strand.
TGAGCTGGCACTGCTTGGGGACCTCCTCAGACCCCCAAGGCTGGGACTGCGTACAGCCTCCCACAGATAGCTCTCAGTTACTGCCACAGTTACAAAACCCCTTTCTTACTCTCCTTAAAAGTTCCCAGTTCCAGCTTTTTCATGTCTTCCTGTTGATGTGGAGCTTTCTGCTCCACCCTCCAGGCAATATTGTCTTTATTGGGCAGTTTAAAGTGCAGCAGTTGAAGTCCTGTTAAAGGACATGTCTGGAAAGGACATGAAATGGCTTGTGAGCAGGCTGAGCTGCAGCATTTGAGCTCCAGATTACCAAAAGCTGTGCAGAGAAGTAAGAAAAGGTTATTAAAATGGAAATAAAGCCCACCAGTAGCATGATGGCAGATCCCATCCTGTCAGTCAGAGCTGAGCACTGAATTGGTTCTGATGTGCGGTGGCATTAACTCTGCATTCAGAACAGTTCTGAACAAAAATACACACACGTGTGTTTATGCACCTTCCTTCCTTCCTTCAAGGTTGAAGTTTAAGGCTGAGGCTCATCGTCCAGTTGTTCACTGAAGATTTAAGTGCGACCTAAACTTGCAAAGAACAAACCCAAAATTGTATTTTTATGTTGATTCAGAGAAGAGTTGTTTCGTTATTTTGATACCCTATGAATTCTCTAGTAACAACATTCTAATCTTAGGTTTTGCTTCCCTTCTAGATCTAAAAATTTAACTGTGGTCTTGTCTTGTTCTCTTAAGATAATTGGTGCCTTTCCCCGATCTCTGCAGCTGCTATAAAAATGCAGCTTCTGTGGAGTTCTGGATACCATTAAAGATTTTACTTGTGTGTGTGCATATTTCTAGTGCAGTTATCCTGAATGTGAAGGAAAAAAAAAGACAATGTATATCTAAGAAAGTTCTAGTTCTAATGCACACTCTGTAAATCAAAAAATATGGATAAAAGCATGAACCATCATATAAGCATCTCCATAACTTGTAATTAATTATATGTAAACCAATGTTTTGTGCATATTTCTATACAGGTTTTTACAAAAAAGACCCCGAAAAACAAAACAGTTCTGTGTACTCCAGGTACATTGATAAATACAAATATTTTCGGGGTGTTTTCTGTGTTTACATGAATTGATTGTCAGCTGATGACACCCCAAGTACTTGTTTCAGGCTACCATGATGTGTTTGCTATTGTAACTGAAGCAGATTATCTTCCAAAGCATTTTAGGTTAGTTGGTTTTGGTTTTTTAAAACTAGAATAATTTGGTGTGTGTTAATCTGATTGGTTTAAGTGAACTATTTTCCAATAAAGCTAATATTTATGCAAAAAAAAAAAAAGCTTTAGAAATGCTCATCTCTCTAGGAAGCTTTTAAGTGTTACTGCTGATAGTTTTTAGCACTGGAAAGGCAATAAAACTTCAGCTTAAAGGGGGAAAAAAAAGAGGGAAAGATGCTGAAAATGATGCATTAAAGTGTGGAGTCTGCCTGAGGTGAGGAATTTGCCTTGGTGCTGTGGTGAGGGGCCAGACTGTCCCAGAGTCCATTTATCACTGGGTAAATGATAATTACTGATCCTAAACTCCTGGGGTGCTGGAAGGTGTGGCTAAACTTCCTTCTTCCCCTTACCAAGTTTGTCTCCAGGTGCTCTGGAGCAAAACTGAAATGTTGGAGATAATTCTTTAAAAACCATCAGTGAAAGAATAATCCTGTCCACCTGTCCCAGGAGGAATGTACCTCTGCACTTCAATCCTTGAGACTGAATTTTTTAGGCTTTCAGCTTCAGGACATCCTTACTGCATTGTCCAAGGCTGTCCCTGTCAGCAGGCTTCCCTTGGGAAAAGGCTCAGCCATTCCTGTTGAGGGAATAATTTTTCAGGTCATTACCCATGTACAATGCACCTTAACTACCTAAAAGTCCCAGATTTCACACCTACAAACCTGTGAGCACTTTTTGTTTTAGATCTGTACAGGGAAAGATGGGATTGAGGAAGACTACTTTGGAAGTTAAGAGAATGGAAGAAAATGAGACACTCACATTTTCACTTTTGTTTACTCCTTGTAAGTAAAAGTCACCCAGCACTTTTTCCTGGGTGATCTCTTGGATAATCTCTTCCCACAATCATATCAATATCTATGGGAGGGCCTGTTTTTTGGTTGTGGACACCCTTTAAATCTTAAATCCTTTTCAACAGTCTCAGCTTTTCCTGAGTCTTGAAGTCTGCAGCCTTTCATGGATTTTGTGATTTCAACAAAGATTATCAGGAAGGATGGGCCAACTTAACAACTGGAGTGGGGAGGGGAGTTGAAATTACCCCTCCTGTGCTGGTGAGCAGGCTCCAGCCCACTTCCTATCCCAGAGCTGGTTATTTTAACAGGGACATTGCTAACCAGACAGGTAAAGTTCTCCAAAGGAACATTGCAAGTGTGTGCTTCACCATGAAAAAGTCCAAAAGTACAACAAAAGCTACCTGGACCACTTCAGTCTCTCATGCTCAGAAATGCTTCGTCTGTACTTACATGATATTGGTGGCCAAATTTTGAGTATTCTGTACTATTTTGGGGTAAATCAATTTGTATTTGTCTTCCCAGGGTGATGTGCACCAAAGTCTAGTTAGACATGAACCCCATTAAAAAGTTTAGAATGATTAAAAAGCAATGAAAGTCAAGTCCTGAAACTTGTGGGTAAATTTAAACTGATTCTTATGGCCTCCAGTGGTTTCCAGCAGCATCCCAGACACAAGGTCACAGATATTTTAACTGGAATCCATTTAACTACTTACTCAGTTTTGGGATGTGAATTTTAGAAATTCATGTTCTTGCTCTTAATCCAGTCCCAAACTTGGAATAAGAATTTTAGTTACACCCAAGTCTTGCATGTATCTAAATTACTCCTCTAGAAGAACTGTGCTGGCACTTTGCCAGAGGAAATATTCCCAGATGAGGAGCACTGCAGCCAGGGAAGAGGCCTCTTGGGGATAAAACAACCTTGCTGGGATGGCACACAGAGAGAATAGAGGTTAAGAGGACAAAGCAAGCATGCAAGAGCAGGAGGCTGATTATCCCTGTAACCAGGCCACTGACAGGCCTTACCTTCAGCTTGGAAGCTAACATTTAATTTAAAACAATTAAATTTAGTCTCTAGTTTAAAAAAAATTAATAAAAATGTGTGTGCAGTAAAAGGGATCAGGTGTTCAATATTGTTTTCTGCTCAAGGTCACCCATGCTCCTGTGCTGTGCTCCTTGGGCTTGGCATGTCCCACCATGCTCCAGAAAGTCCCTTGTGCTGACTCTGGTGTTTATGTGCTGCTGCACTCAGACCAGAGAGCTCATTGCTCAGGAGAACCATCCTGGAAGATGTTCTGGCAGTTTGTTTCCAGTCTGTTACAGAAGTTACTGCAAGGCCTGTACAAGGAAGAAAGAGCAGAGAGAGAAGTGCAAATTCAAATCAGATGCTGCAGGTTGTAGAATGAGGTGTTCTACAGTAACTGAAATAATCTCTGACACACAGAAGGGAAGGCAGCACAACATCAAGTGAAAACTAACGTAGGTGCACAACATCAAATCCTCTGATCTACCTTTTGATGGACTCAAGCTTTGAAATCAGTGCTGGAGAAGAGAAAGGTGGCCACTACATTAATTCAGGCAGGAACAGAGCATGATTGCATTGTTCTGGACTCCTTTTATTCTTCCATTATGAATTCTCAGGCTAGCTGGAAGAGATGAAGCAACAAAAAAGGACTTTATAGGATCCAGTACATCTGTGTCATTTTAATAACTAAACCAGTTAGCTATTTAATAGTTATTACTATGGAAGTTTAGTGACATAACCAGTTAGTTTAACAGCTAACTAACTCGTGGTGGTCAGATTTCCATCTATAGAAAAATACATAACTTAGAAAAGACGCTGTCAGGAATTAAAACATTAATGAATTAAATCTAAGGAGAAAGATCAGTAAAAAGTTTCAGGGAAGTTTTTAGGTTTTTACTCAGTCTTCATGCTCTCCCTTGCATTGCTACCCTTTGTTATTCCCATTTGAAATTCATTTCCATTAACATCTATGTGAATTAAAGTGACAGACAAGGAATCCGTGTCTCCTGTAGACTCAATTTTCTGTCTTAAATTAGTAAAAGAAAATTTCAGCAGGGAGTATTTAGGAATAGCTATCCTCATTGATAAGCCTAACTTGGAAAGTATTTAAAAACCAAGCAGTGACAAGAACTCTGGGTGAAACATCATTCTAATATATTTCTCACTAGCACTGTAGTTGTTTCCTACCTGCTGTTTACAGTAAGTTGTCTTTTAAACAGCAATGGATTTTTTTTTTGTTTTAGTTTAAGAAAGCAATGCCTCGAGGATTGTTTGGAGGTGAGAGTTCTGTGCCCTGGAGTGGGAGGTTACACACACAATCACCACGGTGTTATCAGCCTGGATAAATATGCACATGGAATTAAAAAAAAAAAAAA
>VWZU01017691.1:40840-53748 GCA_013397095.1 Sterrhoptilus dennistouni
TCGGGATCCTTATCCCCGGCACCCGCGCCGGGGCCTGGCCGGGCTCAGGAGCTGCCCGGGAGCTGCTGCGGGGCAGCCGGGCCTGGCCTGGCTCCCTTTTAACCACCACCAGCAGCAAAGGCGGCTCGGAGCGATCGTGTCTCCCCCTCCCTGCGCCCGGCCTCGGTGCGCGGTGCAGGTGCTTTTCGGGCACCGATTCTCCCGGAGCTGCGAGGGAAGCGGCGCCTGGAGAAGCCCGGCTCGGCTCGGCGAGGTTGGGAAGGTGCTGCCGGGTGTTTGGCTTCGGGGGTGGTCTCTGGCTCCCTCCTGAAGTTTCCTGTCGGCGAGTGTTCCCGGCGGGGTCGGAGGGGTGATACAGCAGGTGTTCCCCCCGCTGCCGCTGGAATCGGCGCCGTTCGGGGCACGAAATTCCCGGTAGGCCTCGTGTCTCCCTTGGAACCTGCGCTCCGTGGCAGCCAAGGTACCTTCCCAGCTTCTCAGGAGCTCTCACGAGCAAAGACCAAAAAACCCACCATTTCTACGGATGCTGAGAGATTGAAACAATTTACCAGCTGAAGTTTGTGATTAGAGGGAAATTTTAACTATCTCGGATCTTAAACGTGACGTTTTTCCTGGTTGCACTGTGCAAATCCTGCTCCAGCAGAATGCTGCCCAGGACAGGGTTTGGGTAGAGTTGTCTTCACTCTTCTGAGGCCCAGTTCCACACATGTGCTGTTTGTTCTGCCCTGGGATCCTGCAGGAGTTGAATGTCGGCCTCTTTCTGCTGGGGAAATAGGGTATTCAGTGATGACCAGCATTTCATTTGAGAAGTAAAAATGTGGGTGTAAAAGTAACTTCTGGGAGAGTTCAGAAGGCTGGAATGAATCAGATTATGTCACAATTACACACCAAATGGTTATTTAAACAGTAGGTTCAAAATAAGGCTAAATTATGAGTTAAATGTGATGACAGCTGCTTGTTGGAAGAGAAAACTTCACTTGCTTTGGATGGATTGATAAGTAATCATTGCTTAAACTTGATTTGGATTGGTATGATCACATAGAAAAAAGTTGTAACACTAAATTTGATATTTCAAGGAATCCCTGAGATTCCAGTATGAATTGATTTTTACAGGCGTTTTAAGGTAATTGGGATTGATGGAGATGGATATTGCCCTATAGATAAAGCGATGACTTCAGTCACTTTAACGATTCTTTTTAATGTATATATGTGTGTGTGTATATATATATATATATATATGGGGTATGGATAACTTAAGGGTTCTGCATTGCACAAGATATATCTCTGCTATTAAGTAGAAGGAAAAATGTCTTTGAAAGTTAAAATTCATTAGGAAAATACTCAAGTACTGCTGCTATGTAGTTAATTTCGAAAAATGCTGCTTAAGTAACATTAGGTTTGGCCTTCCCTTCAGAGAAAGCAGACCACTGTAAATCACCAGAGCTGTTTGGTGTCTGTGTTTGGGTACAAAGATGTGTGAGGTGCTCTCTTCTCACTGCATCAGGCTGAGCTGTGGGAAAGGGATGGTTTCTTTTACAACTTCCCGTCGAGTTATTGGTGTTCCTGAAGTAATAACGAAAGGTACACAATACAAAAAGCACGTCAAGCTTTGGTTTTTGAAACACTGCAGAGCAGAAATGAAGAGTGGTAGTGAAGAGTGGGGTCATGGCCGAAATGTGTGAGCCGCAGGCTGCCAGCAGCTTCCTTTGCTGCCCACGGAGCTTTTGGGATCAGCTCTGCACTGGAGCTCCCCAAGCAGGGTTTGCAGAGGGGTCCAGCAAACTGCATCTCCTTTCTTTTGGAGTTTCCTTGCTGAGCCATTTTTCTACATTTGCTCTAATGTTGACAAAATATAATGTGGTGTCAATTGCTTTACAGTTGACTTGGGAGGGGGAGTGACAGCAGCTCTCAGTGTGGTGTTTGGGAAGGAACACTTGGGAAGCTCCTGTTTTCTTCCTAAGAAGTTACTGAGGGGTGACAGAAGGGTGAAACTGGGCAGCTCTGCCATCAAACAGGCAGATTTTTATTAGAAGCACATTAGTCCCACTGCAAATGGCTACAGTATTAACCCACAGCCCATAACTGTGCAGGGCTGGGCATTTTGTCCAGCAGTGACCTTTGTGTAGGCCCATGGGTATCTCCTGGGAAGATTCCAGGTCTTGCTCCTGGTTTTGTCACAGGCAGTCGATGGTCCTGGCTCTGTGGCACTCTGGGGCTGCCTGAGGTGCTGAGCTGGACACCTGTGGATTGATAAGCTTATTTTTTCTGCCCAAGGTGTGTAAATATGCATGTATGTATTTAACATACATGGCTATGCTTAGGCATGAGAAGCAGGCAATATTGTCTGGGAGGAATCAGCAGCGTTTTGTTTTTTGGTGTGTGTTTCTTTTTCTTCTCTTGCGTCTTGATTTTCAGCATTTGATCTGCATGTTCAACCCAGTAAATTCCTTGGTCTCGAAATTGTTTCCTGAGAAGTAGTAATTTCAAGTTATGATTTGATCCAGGAACTCAGTAAAATGTAAATTCCCCAATGAAATGCCCAGACTTTAGAGGAGTTTTTTGCACTATAAGACAATCTGTTCTATCAGAGCAAACAGTCTTAATTTCTCACTGTAGGTTTCTTAGCATCATTTGCATTATCCCAGACAGGGTTTAATAGGAGTAAAGTCTGCAAAAGAGTCTGATTTTTCTTTAATTAATCTTCCACAATATAAACATTTTTAGTAGCCTTTAATAGAAAAAAAGGGAAGACACTATAGGCTGTTTTTTAAGATAAGGCCACTTATTTACAATGAGCTTAAGAACAGATTCTCGTGGCATTAATTATAGGAGCTCATTTAAATGTGCACAAATTTTACAGGAAAAGTGCACTGAGGACATTCTGTGCTTTTATGTTAATCTACAGCATTCTGTATCCCAAAATGAACCCTGATATACTTTGCATTCCTTGGTTTCTTTGGATGCCAGGTCTTGTCAGTCTAGGAGGGTTTATATTGAGTTTCATTTGTTCTTGAGTAATATTTACATTTCTGTGCTGTCCAGAGGCCCTGATCAGGACAGCTCTGTTTAGCTAGGCACTGCATGGACACCCAGATCATCTCAACCCTAAAGTAAGGCAGAAAACACAGAAATGCAACATCTCAGGTGGGTTTGGCTGTCCCACGTCTCTTACAGGAGCTCTGCAGGTGGCTGTGTCCCACCTGGGGCCACGGGCATAGTCTGAGCTGCCTGTAGATCCACACCATCCCCGTGGAGGCTTCACTCCCAAGCTGTGAGGACGTGGTGCTTTGTGCTGAGTGCTCGTGGGGTGCAGGCCTGTCCTGGGAGTGCCTGTCCTGAGCTGAAAGTGCCAGTCTGGTTCTCTGAGCAGTCCTGAGTCAGCATCCTCACAGTCGTGGCCCTGGCGTGTCCCAGGGAGCCCAGCTCAGCTCAGCTCAGCTCAGCTCGGTTGCTGCGAGGCCTCCCTTTGGGGCTGCAGCTGATTTTGATGTGTGTTGACTTAAAACTCCGTAGATGATTTTGGTTTAGGCTCGGTTTGTTCTTCTTGTTTGGTTTGGGTTTTATAAAAGTAAGAAATGAAGATTACAACATGGAAAAATAGGTTTTGTTATGTAGTGGCAGCTGTGGTTTTAGGTTACCTTGGTAGGCCTCGGTTATTCCCAGTTCTTGGTTTCTGGGGACAAAGTTTGTTTTCTTCCCAGCATTCTGCTTCACTTTTTTCAATTATTACCTCTTTAGCCCATTTTTTTTCCTAGGCAGTCTGAAATATTATAGAATCAGTTCACACTGATGATTAGAGTGATCTTCTAGATGTTATTCTACTACACCTGCTTGCAGGCTATTTTTCTCCTTATGTTTTCCCTTTAGTAAACCAGAAAAAATAAAAACCCGAATGACTAACCCAAAACAAGCCCCTCCAGTTTACTGAAGCACAAGAGATGGATGTGAACTCACACTGTTGATTTTCTGTGTGTTATCACTGTCAGCTAGCCTGCAGAACTGCTCTCAGAATGATCAGGTCCATAAAACACTTGAGGTGCTGAAGTGCTTTATTATTTGTGCAGTTTCAGGATAGTCCTGAATTTGGATGCTGGAGATTCTTGGCTTGTTTTTCTGGCATGTAGGGAGTGCAAAGAGTAGCCTTGGAGGTTGAGTGAGGGTGTGTTTACCTTGAGGTAGGTGAGAAATTGTGTTCCAAAACATCGCAGCATTCAGTTTGCTCTTTGGGATCTGGAGAGGATCAATATTTTATGCTGTGATAACTCAGTTATTGAGGATGGGTTATAAAATTATGACAAATATTGCATCATTAAAATCGCTTGGTCTCCAAGAGCTGCTCTCACTTGTTCAGTGGTTATCTGTAAACTTCAGGATTGATTACTTCATTTCCTCTGGTGTTTTGTGCAGATCTAAAGTTTCTTTTGGCTGTCTGATGATTCCTCTTGTGCAAAACTGTAGAAGTTTTCTCTGTTGGCTTTTTTCTTTCTTTCTTTTTTTTTTTTCCTTTTTTAAAAGAGTCATCTTTTTTTCCCCCTTAAATAATATTTCCATGTTCAGAACCTCTGCAGAGATGCTAAGGAGGATTTATTGGGGTAACTGCCCCACCTTTTGGATCTTTGCTGTCTCCTATTGAAGAAAAGAAAGTCACTTGTTTGTAACACTGAAATTCAGTAATTTTTTCATGTTTATTTTTGTCTTTGACCCTTTTTAAGGCAATGAGCAACTAGGCTTAAAGGAAAAAGAAAATAACTTTTCTTTATAGCAGCACTGCCAAATTACAGTTATGGACAGTGAAGTACTACTCCAAATCAGCTGGAGTAAACAGAGGGAAGGAGGAATTTGTATTCTCATGAATTGTGAACTTTCTAAAGTGAAAGGGAAGGTGACACTAAGACAAAGTTGGTTTATTTGTAATTGTAAAGCAATTGAAGGAAAAACTCTAAAGGCTTCTAGTTTTGGAAAGATGTTTCAGCTTTTGTTCTGTACAATTATTTTGGTTCATGTTATTTGATGTGATCAGAAATGATTTTGTCCTGAGACTTTTCCTGTTCAGGCTGCTGCAAACTGGTTCCTTCTCGTTGCTCAAGCCACTTGATCAGTGATGCTGAAGATGAGTTACGTAAACCCCATTCTGCTGAGTTTTTTTGTGAGTTACAGGCTACTGATGGGTGTTTACCAAGATGCTTCTCTTTGTATTTAGGGGAATCTTCTGCTGGATAACTACTGGGATCACATCCTTAAAGCCACGAGGCTCTAGCATTGTAGAGTGGATTAGTCCGTGGATAACTTCAAGGGAAATGAAGAAAGCAAGAAAGGAAAAGAAAAGCATCCCTTGTTTCATGTTCGAAAGATACTTGATCGGTGTAGAGCTTGAGGTCATCATGTGTCCCATGTAGGAAATCTTCCTGTTTGATGAGTTTGGTGCTATATTGCTTTCCCTCCATAAGGGTAGTTTTCAAGTCACCCAAAGTCCCAAGCAATTCCTGAGCTAAATCCAAGACAGTGTGCTTTAGGCTATCTGGGACATGCTGTTGGTGTTGGCTCTTCTACCAGAGCAGCTCTTGGAGCAGAGTGTGGTGGGGCACGGGGGATGCTCGGGCTCTGTCACTCTGGGGTTCAGGGCAGGATCTTGGGCAGCAGACCTGGCTCCACTTCCCTTGGCCTGCCTTGGAGGTGATGCCTTGGCCCGGGGAGATTGATGGTTTTGTCTGCCATGGAGACACTTAAGGGCTTTATGAGCCTCACCCTTTAATTCATAGAATTCCTTTAATTCATAGAATTCCTTTTTGCTTCTTTTTCTTCTGGGTTACTGCTAATACAGACTTCTGTGTTAGAGGTTTTAATTCCTTGCTGCTTGATTTCTCCATGTCACTGCAGTTTGCTTCCATCTTTCTGTGTTGAACTAACATTGAGTCAGAAAAGCAAATCCTGGAATCATGTTCTGTGTCCAAGTGATGAGCAGGCTGTGACTTGGTATTTTAGTGATTGGGAGGGAAGATCAATGTTTACTTCTTGGTTCCTTTTATTTCATCTGTTTTCTTCTCTGAGTTTTTTTTTTCAGATAGCTAATAGGGATTTCTGCAGCCCAGGCTACACCTTTGTAGTTGTCTGGATGCTGAGACAATGTGAAAAAGATTTTTACCATCCTCAGGAGCAAGTGGTTGTGCTGATTACTCAGTGCTGCTTGCTGTAGTAACAGCAAGCTGTAGTAACAGCATTGTGGCCATTTAATTTCTGTCGTTTAAGCTTATACTGAGGTGATTTCTTCTTTCATTTTGTGCAGCAAATTGTCGATTTCTTGAACATGTGAAGAGGTGAGAAGCCATTCTTTCCACTTTGTTTCTTTCCTTGTATGGGAATTGATTTGCAATCTGAATGCTAAACATGGACATGTAACTGGGAGGATTTCTGAGGTGCTCTTAACACTTAGTAAAAATATCCAGCTTGTTGTAGATTTTCAAAGTTTTATTTCTGGAGTTGTTCAGATCCCTCACGTCTGGTGGACAGTGAGCTTCTCAAGGGAGCTCTGGTGCAAATGCATTGCAGTTCTGTGCATTTCTGTAGAGCTGCTCATGAAATTTAGTACTGGTACAACTGGTGGAAGAAGCTGAAACTTGTCAGAAAAAATCCTTGTGGAAAATATACCTTTGGGAGTTGACCTTTCTTCAGCAAGTTTGTAGAAGGGCTGTGAATAAGACATAAGAAACCTGTGACAATTGAGGCTCATTTCTAGATCAGCATCCCTGCAGATCATTGCTTCCCATCAAGGAGGTGAGTGGCAAAACTTTTTTTGCCGTTTCCCACACTTTCCACACGTTGAAGAAGCCTCCAGTTCATGGCACTGACTTCCACTTGAGAGTTTTTCATCTCTGTAATTGTGTATAGAAACATGCTTTGTGTTGTGTTGTTCAACACTCATGGTCTTTATCTTTCTGTTGTGCTTCTTGGCTCCTTTTGAGGGGATTTGATAATTTCTAGCAAGAGTTTAACTTCATCTTCAGGAAGTGCCCAGTTGCCTATTTATTATTCTGTAGCATGTAATTATTAAATTCTTCATAATTTAGGTTTCAATACCTACCCCATGGTTTTCACCAGCGGTGAAATTACTTTTAAGTGGGTGTGAACTGAAAAACTGGCACTTTTCAGAGTCATTTTCTGCCTGTAGTCTCTGTTCTTTGCGAATCTCATCATCAGGTTTCTTTCTAAGCTCTGTGGGCACCAGCAAAACTGACAGTGCTTTCACATCTGTGCTGTGTCTGGAGAAGCTGTGAGCAGTGCTGGAAATGGACAGTGAGGTCTTTGCTAGGGAGGGCAGCTCCAGAAAAGCTGTAGAGGGCCCAGAGAATCCATATCTACTGAGGAATTTGGGAAATGGGCTGTCTGTGGGAGGCTTGTGGAGCACAGGATTCCCACCCTTGTCAGACACCTGTGTCCTGGACAGGAGGTGTGAGGTGGGATTGCACTCTGGGCTCACAGGCAACAGCTGATACAAGAGACCAAAAACTTCATTTTTCCTTCCTGGAACTGTTATGGGATAACGCTGGGGAGTGTGAGCACTCAAAAGCTTGATAAAAGTAAATTCTCCTGTTTAGTTGAAGGACAGTCAGTGCAGTAAATTCTTGTCTGTATTGGCTGGTCTCTGACTTCTTTCACAGCTAACAACAAACTCTTGCTGGTTTTCTTAGGGTTGAACTATTTTTGCCTCTGAGCTACCTTTTCTCCTTAATATTTGAGGTGAAACTTGTGCCAGAGTATTTCAAGTCCTAAGTGTCAGTGCTTGATGTGCTGATGTAATACTTAGAGTAGATGCAGTCTGATCGAGCTGATCAGAAATTGAAATCACTTTCCATCAGTGTCTTGGAACTTGGTGGGTGTGAACAGCAGTGCCAGTTCGAGTATTTCTGAAGTGACTTGGGCTTTGAACTCTGTGTAGCCATAGCCACACAGCACCCCATGTGCTCTTGCTGATATGAGACCTGTAAAAACATTTGTTTATATCAAAATGGCATCTGTAAATACATTTTCTGGTCATGGGGGGTGCTTGTCAGGGAACTTAACAGCTCTCTTGGATATGCTTGTATGGACCCTATGCATTGCCTTCAGTCATCTCCTATTTCTTTTAACCTATCAGCTTTTAAAAATTACATAAGTGCTTTAGCCAATAAATTACCTTGTGCACCGTGTGTTTGAGAGAACTACTAAATACAGATTATCTGGCACAAAGGAATGCAAAGTTTGAGTGTAGAATTGAAAGTTGAGAGAGACAGTGGCTTCATTGCTTGGCTGCCCTTTCTCAGAACTTTATTGTCCTTTCTGAATGAGTGTTGCTTGCACCTGTGCTGATGGAAACAAATAAAGCTTTGGAGTTGAAATGCTGAGCAAGCTCTTCCTGGGCTTTCAATGAACTGCCCGAAGCTCCATTGAGGATAATGACCCGTTGCCCATTTGCCTCTCATCTCCTTGTTTAAGCAGGCTTAAATATACTCCGTAAGAAATGAATTAATCATATTTGCCTCTCGCAGATTTTGTCCCTGAAACCTGGAGCACGGTCATTACATGCTTTTGTTTTAAATCTGCTGGTAATCTGTTGCTTCTTGTGGGCCAGGGTGGCTCAGTCCTGGGCCTTTTCTTTCTGCTTGTGGGGGAAAGCTGCTGTTGTTATCTGAAACTGATTCACAGCGTGCCAAGTGGTACAGCTGAACTAATTTGCAAAGTTCTCTCTTGAAAATAGAATGCTTCCTGGAGTAGGTATTTTAATTTTTGCATTCCTTGCTACTTTTAATTAAAACTAATAGAAAACCTCTTTAGTTTTTGGAACCTTGTTCATGCAATTAAATCTTTGTTCTACTTATAAAGTAGTTTGATAGACTGAATTCTGTGTCTTTACCTTAAAGTAGTATTTTAGAAGAAGTTCAGAGCTGGAGTATTAGAGAAAAATTATTCAAACCCAGAGTCATTCAAGTACTGATACATTATGTTATTGAAAGGAAAGAATGCAAGTAGTCTCTTGTAAACTGAAGGCAAGCAATCCTTTATCTGAGCAGTAGTTCTGGCACTGACACTGTCAGCCCTTGAAATTTACCTTGGGATAATTAGTGATATGCTATGAAATGCTCAAATTATGCAGCGCTTGTCCAATCCTGCATTGATTCCTTAAGAAACTTGCAGTGGCTGTTGTCAAAATATTATGATGGGCAGCCTGACTTTGCACATCTAGTATGTGTTTTGGTGATGTCAGGCAGACTTGATTGTGGAAATACTGCCTAAATTGAGCTGAGGTTTTTTGTTTTGTTGGTTTTTTTTTTAATTAAAAGATGAGCTGTGACAACTTCAATGCAAAGAAAAAAACAGTCTTCCCAGAATTGTAACTTCTTGTCTTGGAGTCAAAGACAATTCACAATACTGAGTTAAAATAGGACTCCGAAATAAGACTGCTACTTTTTTTTTTAAACTCTAGTGAGTGGTACAGATGCTTTGAAATTGCTTTGTGGTTTTTTTTTTTTTTCCCTAGTAGTATGTAACTTGCCTTTCCCTGGAGAGTGAGGACTGCAATATATTGGCTGCTGAGAATCCCAAGATAACAGAAGCATTAGGAGGTGCAGTGCAGAGATCCCAGAGATCCTGTCACAGACTCCTTCTGTCTGATATGGAACCAGTGCTGATGAGCACTGCTGGGCCCAGGCTCAGCCCTGCTGTCCTGCCAGGACACTTCCATGGAAGTGCAGCAGCCTGGGCATCCCCCTGGCCAGGAACAGCTTTGTGCATTCCTGCTGTGCCATGCTGGGCCCAGGGAGCCCTCTCCAGAAGCTGAGGGTGTGAAAAGGACAATGTGGAGACTCCTGGTCAGTCTTCTTGGGCCAGCAGAACCAGAGCCAGAGCAGTTTGGCCCAGTTTATTCCATTCCCAGCCAGATATCCCACAAGCTGGTCTTACCCATTTCCTGCTGGTGTTGGATCAAAAAGGCCATATGTGCATTACACAGTGTTTCACTGATGGAAGCTCATTCTGCTCCTTGAGCCTGGAATGGGAGTCTTCTCTGTATCCATGCCACTCAGTGCTGCCTGGGATACTGCTTGTCCCTCAGTCATTGGCATAACCCAGCCTGAATTATGCACTTCACATTCCCATCTTATTCTGGCCAGATTTGCACTGTTAGGCATCTGTGGATTTAGTATTGGTGAACTTTGAGCTGTGGCTCACTGAATGGGAGGAGTGAGTTTACACAGTGTAGAAACTTAGGCTTGGCTTTGAGTGCAAGGTGCAGTAATGCTGCTAGACCTGGCCTGGCTTGTGCTGCAGCACAGCTGTTCTGCATCTGAGATGCTGTCTCTGAGAGTTTATTTAGATTGTGGTTCACTAGGGTAGTTCTGGGTAGAACCAGCTCCACTGTGCTGGGTAAATCTGGGTATCATCTCATAGTTGGCATTTGGCGGCATTTAAATCAACGTGGAACTGTTCCTGGAAGCAGTGGCTGTGGCAAGTTCTCTTTGAAAAGGTGGAAGTCTTAAGATGCTCTCAAGAAGGACTTTTTTGGGGGGGTTTAGGTGGACATCTGCAGCCATTCTAAAAGGGGGCATTTTAACCCAAAGCAAATGTGGCCTAGCGTGACGAAAACTTCAGGGTGGCATCACTCCTGCAAGGTGCCAATTCTTAAATTGCACACAGCTGCCCAGAGCCAGCTGCTGCTGTTTTGCTCCAGACTGCATTAACTTATTATGATTAAAGGAGAACAGGTGTTTGCTGGAGAAGATGGGGAGGTGGGATGAGAAGGGAAATGCAGAGGCTGAAAGAGAGAACTCGTTGGTGTTTGCAGAGAAGCAGAAGATAAAGGCAGCAGTTACCTGAGCTCAGCCAATTTGCCCTGTTCTGGTGAAGTTGTATCTTAGAGATGCTGACTGGTCGATTAACATACCAAGGTTGATTCTGCTCTGTGTAACTGTGCTGTGCACTGGAATACTGAATTAAAACTCCTCAGGCCCTTCTGATCTCAGGGTGGCTGTGAGGAGTTACTCAGGTGCTAAACAACCAGCAGATGATGCTGGGACACCAGTTGAAACTGCTTTTTCCGTACTCTTTTGGGGAGCTCCTGTATTTCCATTCCTAAGAACACAGTATTGCTAAGACTTGCAAACCTTTGCCAGTTTTGTTGAAATTGCCTTTGTTCAAAAGTTTGTGTCTGACACCATCACAGTTTGATTTTTTGTAAGGAAATGAGACTCCTAAAGTTGGTAATTCCTGTCTTTAAGCCATTATGTTGTCTTCAAAATATTAGTGTTTTAATATTTATATACTTCATAGTCAAAAAGTTGCAGGAAAGCAGTCTATTTACCAAGCTGTAATATTTTTAAATACAAGAAATTTAGAGTTTGATGTAGACTTAAAATGAATTGAGGTGTATTATGGGATGGAGATGTTGTAGTTATCTGTAATGCTCTAGAGGTGTGATGCGTGTGATCACCAAGGTACCATTACAGGCCCTCAAGCACCTTAACCAGGCCATTATAGAATTTTATTGCAGTAGAGTTTGGGGTTTTACAGGTCTGGTTGTTCCTGGCATTTGAACAAGTGTTTCTAATTCCAAAGAATTAACTTTCTGTGTTTTCTAGTACATTGTGCAGTTGTATTTCCTCTTTGATTATGTGTATTTGGTCAGTATTCTGGGATGCTTTTCTGTTGTGGAGACTAAGGGATAGAAAGAAAACTTTTTCCTCCCTGAAAAGTTGTAGGGAAGTTGGGACAGTTGAACTTCAAGCTGACACTGTCCTATTAAAGACTCATCAAGGATGGCTCCATAAAGGTCAGAAGGAACTCTGACTAATTAATGAAATCTTTGTAATAAAAAAGTAATTCTAATAGGTAAAAGTAGAAAGGGAATGGGAGATGCTGAATTCTGTGGATATCATCTTACATGCTATTGATCCTAAGCAAAAGAAAACCCCCTGCTAATCACTGGAAACATCTCAGTGCATTGAAAATAATGTGCTGGTTCTCTGTGTGAGCAGTGGTACTCACACAAAAAGTTACACATTTATATATATATATATGTGCGTATAGATTTCTTTCAATATTAGTGTTATTGCTCCTAATGCTGTTTTGTTTAGTGTATGGCTCATTTCCTCTGATTATTCTGTATCAGTGACCAATTTCTGAGAATAATGTTCATTCTGCAAGTGATCTGGTCTTTCCCATGAGAAGCTGATATCAGATGAGCCTTGGGGGAGGAGGGGGAGGGAGCACAATCCATATGCAACTGGACCTTGTCACAGTTTGGAATGGAGAAATTACAGTTACAGCTCTTAAAGAGGATTGCACTGTTTACTTTTGACTCTGTTATGTTGCTGAAAGTAGAGAAAGTATGCTTTTAAAAATGATTGTTTTTGCTTGCCATTTGGTTTTGTACTTGGTATGATAAGTGACCTTTGGATATAAGATATTCCCCGCATGATGGTTGTCCTTGAGGTCTAATTACAGTGTGTTCCTCTAGCTCCCAAGTTCTTGCTAAAAATGCACTTAGGAGCTTGGCTTCCTTTGGCCACAGTTGTGTTTTGAAAGTGTATTGCCCCGTTCTTTGCAGTTGATTTGATTTTTCTCTCCTTCTGTCGTTTTCTTAGTTTAATCAATTTATTTGTAGGAGTTTTTCTGAGTTGGGGAGCTTGTGTTTGTAGTGCTGTAACACACTTTCAGCAAATCACCCTTCTGTGAAAGATTAAGTAAATCACCCAAGTTTTCATTTAGAGCTAGCCAAGTAAAACAGGAGACTGGGGAAACAGCAAGGAATTAATTTTTTTTCTTTTTAAATATGAAATGTTTTAAATTTTTACTTTGACCGTGGTATGTTTTGGCTTCTCATCAGCTACTTGAATAAACAATTACACTTTACATCAGTCTGATTTTTTGGGTTTTTTTTT
>VWZU01017691.1:53762-162150 GCA_013397095.1 Sterrhoptilus dennistouni
TTTTAGGAATATCTGAAAACTTAAACACTAGGAGGTGTTAAATGAGGGTAGTTATAAGCTCAGCTTTTTGTCCTATGGTTTAACTGTGACAAAAAGATTTCTAAACCATCTTGTGACTACTCAGTGAGATGAGCCCTTGCAAGTATCTGGAAAGACCCCATTTCCTGCATTATATTGGTAGAATATATTTAGCTGGAATTTACCTGCATCCTAGTTTTCCTTCTTTCTGCTGGTTACTTCTCTGTGTTTAAAGCCTTCAATATTCTGAGTTTTTGAGACTTTAATAGTAACCACATCTTTGCCCACAGATGAGCAATGTTGGGGTGAAGTTGCCCCACATGGGGTGGGGCAGTTTTACAACTCTGGTTACTCTAAAGTTGTTTACTTCTCCCAGCTCCACATTCCTCACACTTCCTTCCCAGCTTGCCCTGCTCACTAAGTGCCACCCTGAGTATTCCCTGGCTTACAAAGCCAACAGGAATGTGGGTAGTTTTCAGCTGGATGGGCCAGTCGGATTTGTGCCGTTCCCACTCTGGCTCCCGGGGTTCCTGTGGGAATGCTGATGCTGTTTGGGATGCCATTGTACTGTGGGCTTGGGATATATTGATGGTGGGATTGGGTCTAGTGCAGGGTGAAGGTGTTCGTGTGCATGGAACCAAAGAGAGAAAAGGAAGGACTGGAGGGTGGGAAGGTCTAAGAGGCATTAACTGAGAAAAAAGAATTGGTAGAGCAAATTTAAAGAAGGAGAAGAAAGCTGAGCTCAGAGATGGGGAAGGAGAGCATCTCTAACATTGCTGCCATGGCTGTGCCTGGAGAAAGAAGCAGCCACTGCAGACATGAAGGAGCTGAGCCTAGGATTGGAATGCCACTGCTGAGACAGAAACTTAAAGATCCTGGAATGCCTGGCTGGAAAGCTCTGGAGCACATATTATCAATTCTTATTCCCGAGAGCACTCAGGCTGCCACTCTGATGAGGTTCAGAGGCTCTTAGAGGACACAAGGATAACTTAATGCATCCCCTGGGAATCACCGTCTTAGGTGTGAAACTAGGGAGAAATCTTGTCTAACCAAATAAATTTGTAGGAAGGAGGCCTGGTGCAGTAGAAGTTTTTTGAAAAGTTTGACATGATTTTTACTGTTGAATCTGAAATAGTGAAAGTGTGAGAAAGTGGAGAGGCAGCAGATTGAGGAGGTTCTGAGGCATAGCAGGATGCTGGAGTATGGGAGAGAATAAAGGACAGGCTTTATTCTTAAGTGAATGAGTCTGGTTTAACAACTGACCTCTTCAAGGTAGAAGGGAACTAGTTTAAAAGGAGAGGCAGGCATCGTCATTTGGAAGTGAAATTGTGCAGCAAGGAAGTTCTTACAGAACTGGTAGAAATCAGAAAATGCCCAGCAAGAGCAATGAGTGTGATATTCCTATTGCTTTTCCATCTGTACTTTTTTCAATGAAAAAAACCTTCTGATTGCTTCACAGCCAATTGTATCTGTACTTTGAGCTGCATGTGCCCTTAAACAGAGGTGCTGTAAATCAAGAGCATCCACAGATCTGATACTCAGAGGAACTCAAAGGCCTCAGGTTGAAATTTTGGTTGCGAGGGCACAAATTAACTGAACGAGGTATTTTCTGATAAGGAGCAAGAGAGGACTCGAGCTGAGGTCCAGGAGGAGAAGCCACATTTGTCACTGCCCTTTTGGTCGTGGCACAGACTTAGCCAAGCTCCATGGAAAACTGCAGCCTCAGTGTGGTTCCTCCTGTTTGGAGCCTCCTGTCTTTTCAGGAATAAACTCAACATTATTATTTCTAGGTACAGAAACCCAAAGGGAAATCATGTCTGTAGCTGCTGTATTAATTAGCAGTGATTAATAAATAAGACCAGTAGAAGTTGGTCAGTGTGTGAGATGTAGAATACATAAACAGGGAAATAACAGGTTCTCCAACCTGTGCAAATACCTCCCCTATTTTTTCACCTGGGGAATTAGTTTCAGTCTTTCCATAACTTCTCTGTTCTGTCTTCTTTACATGGCAATGGTAGCTTTTAAGGACCCAGTTTGCTTAACTTTCAGTTCTTTATAATCTCAAAGAGGGAAATTTAGGAGTGATTGAAACTTCTGCAATGAAAAGTTTCATTGCTCTGGCAGTTGGAGTTACTGTCTGGCTTCTTAGAGCTGGGTGATGTGGGGATGAGGGAAGTGTTATAAGTGTATGTGTAAGATTCTATAGGGTAAAATCAGCTTTGTTGCTACTAAATTGTCAACAATTTTTTTGGCCAAGTTTGAAGGAATTCATCTTAGTGAAACAAAGCTCACAAAATTGGGAAAACAGAGGTTTTATGAACCTTTGATGCTGGGCAGAGGTTTTTTTTATATGTATATTTATTCTTAGATA
Source organism: Sterrhoptilus dennistouni (assembly GCA_013397095.1). Taxonomy (NCBI): domain Eukaryota; kingdom Metazoa; phylum Chordata; class Aves; order Passeriformes; family Zosteropidae; genus Sterrhoptilus; species Sterrhoptilus dennistouni. Next base: position 56,152 of record VWZU01017691.1, read on the forward strand.
CTGTCTATAGCGAAGGATCTGTCTTTTGTGGCAAGCTTGACCTAAATTGTGTGATGGAGTTCTTGGTTTCTTCAGTGCTGTGCTTTGGCTTTCAGAAAGTCAACTGTTGTGGTAATTTTTGGTGTTTAAAATAAAAGGAGATACTGAGTGATACTCATCTTTTAGTCTGCTTCTCCATTTTGAGCTTTGTCCTGTGTTCTGTAGGATCTTTAAAGCCTTATAGGAGCGAGACAGAAAAGTAGGTTTTAAAGTTGAATGTTATCCTGTTCAGAGGCTGCATTTGGGATGTTTTTATATTTGTGTGTATGCGTGTGTATGAAAATGTGGATGTATGTGCATATGTGATGTCCTTATTTCAAAGAAGTCATAAGTATTTGTTCGGTGTGATTATTCTGTGAAGTGGTTTTCTTCTGAACTTTGCTTTCTGATCCATGCCCACAGACTTTCATTAGCTTTGGGTTTTGGAAACCTGCATGGATGGATCTCACAGGGCCTTGCAAGGCTGAGATTGGAGAGGAGGTGCTGAGGTGCAGCAGGGGTGCTGAAAAGCTCGCTGCTGTTCAAGAACCTTTCCCACAAAGTTTGCTTGTGGAGTGGATTTGTGAGTGGGTAATGCTTGGAATTGTTGTGGGTGTGTGGAGATGAAAACTTGGATATGTTATAAATGCAAAGATCCACTTAAAAGGAATGCTGGCCCTGATTTGTGTAGCAATTAGATAGTTGTACAAATGTTTAGAAATCTAGGACAAGGAGGAAGCAAGAATTGTGCACTGATAGCTGGGGAGAGGTGTGTGGCCAGGAGGCAGAATCCTGGGACATAATCAAGGGCTGTGTGAGTGATACTGGCCTTATTTGAATGTAGAAGCATTTTTGGAAGGAAGTGGGGCATTTGATAATCCCTCAGTGAAGTGTTTGGGGTTTGAACTCAATACAGAACTGTTCTGGTTTCCTCTGTAATAAATGTGGTAAGCCTTAATCATTTTGCCAATTAGTGATTCATTATGGTTAAATGTCATGATAGATGTGTCTGTATTGGAAAGCAACAATCATCAGCTCAGTCTGAAATAACCTTATATGTACACAGCACATTGTTTTTAGTTTGATAGTTTTGTTGTGGTATGGGTTTTGTTTGTTTGCTTGTTTTCCCAGTCTTTATCTGATCAAGAAAAGGAAGTTGAGGTCTCAGGGTCATCTCAAAATGCAGACATTTAAAAACCTAGGGGGGAAAAAACCCCCCAGCAAAAAGAAAAACAACAAACCAAACCCAAGGTGTCTGGTTAATAATAAAGTTGTTGAAAGATCATACTGGAAAGTGCACATCACTCAGGAGTTCCCAGTAAAGCTTATAAGGAATAGTTCATAAAAATAGGATTACGAGAAGGCTGTGTTCTCAATCACAAGCTTTTGCAGCACTATTCAAGAACATTGTGCACTTGTGAGTTTTCAAGTCACTTGCATCTATCTAAACCTTTGTTAAGCAAATCTACATTTTTTGCTTCAGTAAAGTACTTAGTTTTCATGCTATCAAAGGTAATTTGTAATAAAAACAGAACAATTACATGTTGGTTTTTTTTCCTCCTAATATGTTTATGTTTTTGTTTTCTTTAGTATCAGATATTGAAGGTGGTGATACTTTGCAGCTCAGAAAAGAACATGCCCTCAAGATATTTGCTTACATCAATTCATGGACACAAAGGTAATTTTGGATTGAGTTTGAATGCTGAGGATGCTGGATCTCAACAGTGTTTTCCCTTTTTAAAATACAGTAGAGTGATTAGAGTTAGCAAATTATTAATGTGTAGCTAAGTGATACCTGGAGAATAAAAACTATTCTACTACTTAGAAAATAAACTTTATACCCAGTGTGTTTTGGGCAAAGCGTATTTTGAATGCATTTGGCATTCTGGGTGCTGTAGTAATTGTGTAGAAAAGCAAACAGCTCTATTGTGGTGACAAACAAGGTGTCTTGCTGCTTTAATATGAAATTTTGTGACCCTCTTCTGCAGGATAGGGTAAGGAGAGTTTAAGAAAAGGTGACTGAATGGAACCATCATGGTAAATTTTTCTGCTTGTTCTAATACCCTGAGTCAAGATGATGAAGGATTGCAGCCCATAGCTACTAAACTGATAAAATGCTTTTATGTTTTTGTCTTGAATCGACTACATTATTCCTTTTACTCTAGTATTTAAATTGCTGTTGTTTTGAGCTTGTTTCTGTAAAGTAATGTTATCATTACATTATGATATAATGATATATTACTTCACAGCTACTAATTTTTTCCAGCACAAGAAAATGTATGGATATTACTTTTTAGAAAGAATCTACAGTGAAGATGTTTGGAATTTAGTGTTCAGCAGTAGTTTTAAGACCAAACTGAATCCACTGAATCATAAGTAATATTGGGAAAAGCATAGAGAATAAATTGGAAAACATTAGTCGAGTATTTAGAAGACTCCAAAAGGAAAAAAAACTGGAATGTCTCATTTTGGATACCTGTGAAAGTAGGAAACCTCCTCTTCCTCATGTTGCCCAAAAATTATAAGCCAAGTTAGTTTTCTTCTGCCATGTGCTTTTAGACACAGAGAAGGAATTTTTAAATCAAAATACACAGCAGGCACAGAAACCAGACTCCTGACATTTCTTGACAGGTCCAGGATGCCAAATTTGTCAGAGAACAATTGCAACCCAATTTTCCAGGTCATCATCTGTTCAGAGTTTTGTTCTGTTCTACAGCTTGACAAATGCAACATGAAGAAAAAAAAAAAAGATTGGCTAATATTTAACTCCTTATTTTCTTCTGGCTTCCTTGTTACCTTCCATATGTGTAGTGGTTTCATATTGGAAGAGTCTGGAGAGCAGTCCTTCAGCTGGTTGAAGGAGAATCTAACGAAGAGGCCACAGGAAGGAGTTTTACTTGACATTTTAATTTCATGTCCTGTCTCTGCTCTGCCAGATGGGCTTTTGAGAGTTCTTGTTGTGGGTTTGAGGCCTTCCTTAAGAACCACTTTTTACTTTGTTGCCTGTGGTTTAAATCTCTCCTTTCCTTCAGAAGATCACCTGGGGACTCGTCCCAAAGAGCACCTTTTTCCTCCAACTGCATGTAGTGTTTCCATTTTAGTTTTCTTCTGGAAATTGTCATGTTCAATGAAGTAGCATGCTCATTTTTAATTGATCTCCTCAGTTTTTGGTGGAGCTTTTCCTCCTGTGAACTCCACATTCCAACAGAGGAAGACTTGGAGGTTTCGCACATACCTCTGTCTATGAAAAGAATTCTCCAGTGAGGAGTCGTCATCAGACTGTTTTCATTGTTATTGAGGATGATTTGCTGCTCTCAAGTGGAGCAGTAATTTTTAAGCATAAGTGATGGACCTTTTGAACATAATTTTCCCCCAGGATAAATGCTTGAGGATACACTGGGTTTTGCCTGCAGTCCCTTGCTGTCATTTGTTAACATGAAAATACATTTACAAGTAAATGACAAGAATGTTTTTCACATGGATAAAGGCACACTCCATTTACACAATATTAAAGGGATTTTTCTTCCTGCACAAATGGAACAAAGGGTTTTAGATGCTTCAGTCATTGTATCTGTGCTGAAATTAGGGAATCCTGAATGTTACCTTTTTGTCTAACCCGCTGAAAAAAATAAACATCTGTATTCAAAAAGTATGTTCTCTAAGAGCTGTAGCTCAAGGGCACGTTTGTGTTCCATCAAGAGAGGCAGCACCTTCTACCTGTCATAGCTCTGGGATCTCTTGATTTTTTTCCTCTAAAAATTACAATTTATTAGTCTCAATCTCCAAATGCTGCGTTTGCAGAAAAAAAATGAATTGCTTAGTGATGATTTCTTGTCCTGTCCTTTGTCTGCTGATTTCTTTTCGAAGTGGTACATGTGGTTTTTGTATTATTTTAATATCTGAGAGCTCTGGTTGTGGACTCCAGTCCATTGTTCTCCATCTAATAGGAGGTGGAGAACATCTCTGCTGCAAGACAGGTCCCAGTTTATGCAGCAGTTCTGTTGTGTGGTAGAGTTTGAGTCAGAAAGAGCAGAGTCCATCTCCAGAGTGTGTCACAGGCATGTAGCCTTAATTCTGTTCTCCAGTAAGTAAGAACACTGCAATGATGGCTTTTTTTCCTGTGTTCTCCAGGATTTAAATCCTTCTACAGGAATATCCTCCACCCTTTTTGTCACAATGAGGGAGGTGCTTGTTCTGATGGAAGAAGCAGCTGTTCCCAGACCATGGGTTTAGGGTACCTGCCTCAGGGGTTTATGCACCCAGAATCTCTTTGGCATCCATAGTTATCCTTGCCCACAATTAGAGTTATGTTAGAGCTTTTTAACTTGATGATTTAATTGACTTTTTAATGATATTGTCAAAGGAATGGTGTAGAGTTTTCCCCTCTTGTTCTTTGCAGTTTACAGTGTGTTGGTAGATAAGCAGGAGAATAATCTCTGAGCCTGCCAAGTGAAGAAAGTACTGGAGATACTTGAGCTGCTTTTTCCTAGATGGATAAAGTTTATCAATGTGCATGGGATCACCATCTAAATGCTGATAAAGGAAGTGAACTTAAATAGTCCATTAAAAATAAAATTACTTTGCAGCCCTGTTGATTTGAAAATAGCAATAACAAGTTCTTACACAGCTGACAAGAATGTCAGGATGATTTATTGCAGAAAGAGCAATAGAGAAAACCAGATGAGGAAGTGGAGTCAGAAACATACTGAAAAACGTGACTTCTTCAGTGGCACGGTGACCTTGCCCACAAGACTTTTTTTCTGTGTTTTACTTGCTGTAGCAGCTGCTAAATGATAACAGGGACTTCATAGTTTTGGTTAGCATTTGGGAATAATGGGATGTTCTCAAGGAGGGTTCTGTGACTCCCACTTGCTGCTGGGTAGAGCCTGTTTCATTTGGGTTTCCTTTGTTTTATGATTCTGTCAAATAACAGAATTTATTGTTGTTTAAAATGTTTTAATGTGAAGAGTTCTCTTGGTTAAGTACCTGCCTGATTTTAACTGAAGGAATTAATTTTTTTTCTGTTTTCTTACAGACAATGTTTGTGCTGTTTCAAGGAGTATAAACATCTGGAGATCTTTAACCAAGTAGTCTGTGCTCTTATTAACTTAGTGATTGCCCAAGTCCAAGCTCTGCGGGACCAGCTCTGTAAACATTGCACTATTAATATAGATTCAACATGGCCAGAGCAGAGTAATCATGCTGATGAGCCCCTGAATGTAGAGAGAGAGTCTCAGGAGGAAGAGAATGGAGAACGACAGAAACCTCTAGAGAAAAAGTTTGATTCCGCAAGAACTTGTGTCTTGAGCGAAGAGGAGCCTGCAAAGAGCACGGATGCTTTTAGCTTGTGGAATACTGAGGAGAAGGAGAAGCTGCTGCTGTGTGTGGCAAAAATCTTTCAGATTCAGTTTCCCCTGTACACAGCTTATAAGCATAATACTCACCCCACAATAGAGGTACATCTTCTCTTTGTGTTTGTCTTGAATTATGTGGTGGAAGGTTAATTGTTCTCATTAAAGAGCAGATTGTTGCTTTCACTCAAGATGGGCATGTTTAGGTCTCCTGTTGACTTCAAGTAGAGCTTTTCAGAGAACCTTTCTAAATGGCACATACTCTTCCACTTTCTTTAAAATATGCTTGATAGGAAATAAATTGATAAGTGTTGGCTGGAACTGTACACTGAATTATTGTGCTGTTAAAATAACAGGTAGGAAAAAAGGGGACTAGAGTGAAGCCTTTCTTCCAGAAGGTAATCCATTAATAGTTTACCAATTTCTTTTCATTGCAGTATGTGGTTCTAGAAGCAAAGCTTCATGAACTAAACTTTGTGCAAGACCAGACTTGTTAGAACACTGATTAATTAATTAGAATAACTGAGCTCTACACAGGTTCCTTTGTTCAGGGGATTGATTTTTCTCACTGATATTTATTATGGCTCCCATTCATGTTTTCCCTATTTTCCTCTTAAAAAAAAAATCCAAAATCCTGCCGTGTTTAATTCTCAGTTTCTGAAATAAATATAATGGTGGTAGCGTTTCCTAGTGAAAATAAAACCTTTTCTGGAATGGTTGGCTTTTGATCCAACTTGTGGTAGTCTAATAACAAGTAAAGAATTATTTTACAATATTTGTATGCAAATTAGATGTACACTTGATTATATAGGAAAAGCTTCTATCCACCAAACTTCTGAGAAAGTCAGAGTGGAAAATTAAAGTGCAGATAACCCACTCATTTTATTTTATATTTAGAGGGCTGTGGGAGATCACTGGAGCTTGAGTTGAAATTTGCTTGGTAAAACTTAAGTCCAAAATGAGAAGATGCTGAATCAGATATATTATGTAAGTAGGGCCCTCACAACATCTGATCAATTCTTGTTGAATGAATGCTGCCCTACCTGACAAGAAATGGAGTTAAAACCCCCTACACAGCAGGTTTTTTAGGTGGGCTGGATTTTGGTTCTTGTTCTTCCCCAAACCATATGGGCATAAGTTAACAGAGGTAGTGTCAAGTATATCTGTATAGACATAAAATGAATTGATTTATCTTCTGCACTCCTGTGGGACATGTGCTAAGACTGGCTTCAGAGGAATGTGGAATGAGCAGTTCTGGAACAGCTTTTCTGTGGACTATCACACTTGCTTCTTTTAAATTACTATTTCATGTATTTTTTTCTCTCTTTGAATTTCACTTCCAAACGATCAAAAGAAAATCGCCAGGTGCCTGATGGGATTTCTTTTTCCCTTGCTGTGCAGCCCTGGAGTGAATTAGACCCAGATCTGTTGTAGGTTGCTGCACTGTGCCGATGCCATCACTCCAGACATACTAATGTATACATAATATATGTATCATCTCTTATACATCACTTGAATTATAAAATACATTGATTAGTTATCCTAAAAACATAAGGGGAAGCTGAAAAAGAAAGCCACTTTCCTGAGGTACAGGCAGGTAAGGGATTTTTTTTTTCCTTTCTGCTAGACTTTGTGTGTTTCCAGATCTGGATTATGGAGGTGTGCCAGCCTGCCATACTTGTGTACCTTTTTTGGGGGGCAGAGATTTTCTATTTTGCTTTTAAAAGGTCCCAACATCAATAATTTTTCTTACAAACCTGATGTTTTCTGTATCTGGGAAGCACTAGCATTCTGTTATTCCTCTGATCTAATGTCAAAACTTTCTGCTCCCATGAGTGACTCACTGAGGTTTAGCATTTAATTTTGGATTTCAGTCTAGAGCACATCGTAGCTGAACTGAGACAAGTTATTAGTCCCAGTAATAAGAGTACTTCTTGCTTTAAATCAGACTTGGTTTCAGTCCTCAAGAGATCCTAAAATAAAAAATCTCTGCTTTAAGTGCATTAGCTATACTTGTAAGTTAAACAGATCGCTGAGCAGCCTAAATCTGCCAAAAAATTGTTGGGAGAAGCTGGTGTAGCTCTCCTTCTCCCACTAAACATTTCCTAAACATTTCCTTTGCCTGGAAAAAGGGAAATTTGCTGATCCAGAACAGACTCCAGTCTCCACTCTGACTGACTTCAGAAATTCTTTGTTTTAGAATCTTGAGGTGAACTTTCACGTTTTCCTGGAGTTATCACATCCATTGAGGTTTTGCTGTGCCTAGCAATGACCTCTTAGGCTGCCATTTAAGAATTTCCATGTAAGCCTTCCGCACGGTAACAATTAGCAGTCAATATTTCCCTTGTGCTTTGCTCTGCAGATGCCTCCAAGGGCTTTGTTCTTAATGGCAGCAGACAAGTCTTGAAGTCTAATCCTCTTCTCAGCTGCTTGCCAAAGCCATTTGACATCAGACTATTTGGAGGAGAAGGAAAACGTTCATGTGGAAGCAGGAGGATTTTCCCTTGGTCAGGAGTTCTTGAAGTTGGATGAAAATGAGCAGCGAAATGAGATTTGTTGGTAGTCAGAAAGGTGTCTCTACCTGCAGGATCATACAGATGTCTCCTTAAATGATACAGGCTAAGAATTGTTTGTGTCCCTTACAACATCTCTAAAGTGAGAGTGAAGACCGCAACAGCCTGGTTGGTGTCCAGAAGGGCCATGTACACACCTCTCTTGAAATTTATCAACATTTTTGGTGCCCAGAGGGGTATTTGTATCTCTTTAATCCTAAACAAAATCAATTTCAAGTATTTTTAAAAATATGGTTGGTTTTTTTGAGAAATGTTCATACTTTGAAATGAATCCCTTTTTTCTTTATGCGATATTTTTATCCCTTGCATACAGGGAGGTTTATGACTGTAGGCCCTATCCTTTTCATACTTAGTGCAGCAAGGGAAATACCTGGAATGGGCACTTAGAGGAGGGGAAAAAAGAATTTATAGAAGGAAGCTCTTAAAATCATGTAGAGAAAGAAGCAACAACATGAAGTGCACTCCTGAACTTTGCACTGTCTCAGATTGAACAGTGAATCTGAAGGGAGTTACCTGACCATTTAACAGGTCTTGGCAGAGGATGAAATGAAAGAGGAAACACAATCAGTTACTGAGATGTCTGCAGCTGCAGTCCCTCACTGTTTGGGGTCTCGTGCTCTCTGCTTCTCCTTTTCCAGTAAACATTTTTTTGGAAGATACATGTGCTTTCTGCCAAGGCTGTGTCCAGGTCAGACCTCAGCAAGTAGATTTTATTATGGAATGTTTGGAAGGAACCTTAAAGCTCATCTCATGCCAATCCCCTGCCATGGAGATACCTTCCGCTCTCCCGGGTTGCTCCAACCCCATCCAACCTGGGCACTCTAAGGGAGGGGGCAGCCACAGCTTCTCTGGGCAACCTGTGCCAGGGCCTCACCCACCCTCACAGGGAAGAATTTCTTCCTAATCCCAAATATAGCCCTGCCCTCTGGCAGTTTAAAGCCATTCCTCCTCTTCTTTTTGCTGTGTGGCTTTGGGACAACCTTTGTGTCCCAAACCTTTGTGTCTTTGCCTGCCTTTCTCAAAAATCCCTCTCCAGCTTTTCTCCAGGTAAAGGTCCTGGAAAGCTGCTCTAGCTTCTCCTGAAGTCATAGTGGGTTTTAATGCCGTATTAGATTCCCATGAGGAATTCTCTTATTTCCTCATAAATTTAAGCTTGAGGAACTCTCAGACTGTCCTGTTTCCCATCTGCAAGAACAGAGGTCACAGTTCCAGACTCAGTCTCTCAGCTGCAGCCTTTTGCAAGCTTTGCAGGACTCCTGCAACAGCCCTCTGTGAGTTTGGGCTTTCTGCATTCTAAGAACTGCAGTTCACTTGACAACAAATCTTTGTTTTTTCCAAGAAAACTAATGAAATTTCTCACACCATTTCTGCAGCTTCCATGAGCAGAGCACTGAACACCTTTCCTTGCTGCTTAAAAACATACCACCTACTGCCTTCAAAGCTGTTTTAAAAATAACTGGTAGAGTATCACGAGTTCAGGCATGACTTAGAGTTCAGCAGAAGAAAAAAAGAAAATAAATGCTTAGCTATAATATGAGCATATTGAATAATTCAAAATGTTTGTATCACACTTAATCCATCCAAAATTGCTTGCCTCCAGCATCCTCTGGTACAGTTGTAAGAAGCTTACTCCTACACAGCTATTTAAAATATATTCAGGAAATTTCATTAAAAAACTTAACTTTGTCTTAAACTTGCATTTGATTTGTGACTGTCCATACTGGGTGTTTGGCATGGAGGGATGAGAAGAGGAATGTGTGGCTTTACCTACAAGTATCCATGGCACTGTTGGGTTTTACAGCCACTTTTTATACCTTCAGTGTCCTTTTGACCCCAGCAATGTGCATGAAACCCACAATATGTTACAGCCCTGATAAAGAAACTTCCACTCTGTACTGCCCAACAGGTGGATGCTGTGGACATTAAAAAGAAAAGCTATTTTCCTAAACCATTTTAAGTTTAGCGCTTCTAGAAAACAGATTTCTTGTTGCAGCAAGTGGCTAACAGAGTGATACCATTCCTTCCTCTTCTTCACTTAACACTTTGACATTTATTTTGTGCAATGTGTTTCATTATATATAAAAAATAAAGTAGTTGAAATCAAAGATTTTTAATATTTCCATAGTAATGAATATTTTGACATTTAACCCTTTAAATCATCCAGTGTAGGATCATAGGGTGTCATGCAGTTCATGTAAATTCAGGTGTTTGCATATATGTCTCATCTTTATTAGAAGTAGCATTCCAAAGTCCCTGAATTGGTTCTGTACTGTATTTCTCAGACTATGCCCTTTGCCATATTCCTGTTGAAAAAATTGGTGATCTGAACTTGGGTAGGATTGGAGAATAACCTGTTAATCCAGCCTTTGAGAGACACTGCTGATATGTTCTCTTAAGTATATTTGTGTATTTCTATATATTAACAGAGGTAAAAAGTATGGAAAAGTCTGTTTTACAGTGGAAAAATGGAGCAAAGCTTGAACTTCTGTCTTCCTCTGAATTGGGAATTTGGGTTTTTTTTATTGTTGACTGTGATACCTGGTAAATGGCAGTTGTTTTTGTTCTATAAATGTGTTTCTGTTGCTTGAGTTAATTTTAACTTTTTTCTTTAAACAGGATATTTCTGCTCAAGAAAGCAATATATTAGGGGCGTTCTGTGATATGAATGTAAGTTTTCCACTTTTAAATAAGTGCACATTTCCTAGAAACTTAAAATAACAACGTTCATTCCTCTATATGGGGATTTGTATTATGCTTATGTAGCTTTTGAATTTCCTGTATGTCTGAATGATCTAGTCTTAATTCTTCTCCTGTGTTTTGGACCTTTCTAGGATGTAGAGGTACCATTGCACTTGCTTCGTTATGTTTGTCTGTTCTGTGGAAAAAATGGCCTTTCCCTCATGAAGGATTGTTTCGAGTACGGAACCCCTGAGACGCTGCCGTTCCTCGTAGCACATGCCTTTATCACAGTGGTGTCTAATGTGAGTATTCCCTTTCTACCCTTCTGCCTCAACACAAAAAATAAAAAAGAGCCCGAAGTCTGCAAGAACTTTGTGGGGGTGGGGAGGGATAAAAAAAGCTGTAAATTTTCCATGTTGGGAATGAGGTTTATTCATTTCCTTATCCAAACCCTCTGCTTCTCCTGACAGCACACAACCAGTTTTCCAAGTTGTACCTTGATAGGAACATTGTAACAGCCCCCCAAAATACTTCAAAGAATGTTGTCAGAGGCCATTTCTGTCCTTGAAATGGTGCCATGGAAGAGGTTTTAGGTTCTTCAGGGTATTTTAACTTCTTAGCTTTTCCCTATGAGGCACAAAGGAAAAGTCTGTGGATTTCTTTTCTCTTCAATTTTCTGTGATTTTATACCATTATACACATTTGCAGCATAGAGGTAATAATTTTTTTCCCTACTTAGCTTTAGAATGCATATCCTCCATCATTTCTGCATTTTGAAATCACAGGGATTTTTGACTGGCAGAATTATGAATTGATTTTAGTGCAAATTTGAAGGAGATTGGTGATAAAGATAAAGCCCAGTCCTTAAAGAAGGACATATGAAGACTTAGTGTAATGTCAGGATAGAAGTTGTGACCTGTCTTGTGGATGGGCAAAAAGAAAACCAGAAGTCTGTTATACCTTATACCAAGTGAGTTTGACATGATTTTGACACTGATTACAATTTGAAAAACTTAAAATCAGATCCTTCCTCCCACACACTTCCTTCCTTCCTTGTTGCTGTTACTGCCCAGGCAGGAGGATATTCTCAGGGAACCAGTGATTGAAGTCCAGGTGGTTTTGGGGGTCTGAATCCCACTCTCCTGATCCTTTAGTGGGATAATTCCTGACTTGCAAGTCAGAGAACAAATGGGCAAGGCCGTGACCTGCTCCATTCTTTCCAACCTGCCCAGGAGGGCTGCTGCAGCACCTCTCCGTGTTTGGTTGTGAGAATCCAGCATTCTGACTGCAAATCCCATTTCCTGGGTATCCTATATCAGTGCAACTGCCTTTCTTCTTTGTCCTTTTTGGAAGTCTTTATTTTTCTCCACATAAAATGTTTATTTTATTTCTTCTTAGTGGTGTGCCCTATTCCAAAATACTTCTCACCAAAGTTTCTCCTTTCAGATATTTACCTTGGCAACTTTGCATTTTTCTTTGGTTCTTGTAGGGTAACCCATTAAGGTGCCTCTTGCAGCAGTTTTAGATGAGTTCTATGGCTAAACCTGGCAGATAAAATGAAATTCAGCCCAAACCATAACCTAAAGATGGAAGATGCCTTTTCCAGCATTGCAGCTTTTCCCATTCAATGAGCATCTTTCTTTTGAACTCTGTCTGGCTTTGCTGACAAATCTGTGTGAGATGAGGAAACCTGTTTAAAAAATTATATTTAGATTTTATTTTTGTGTCAGTTCACTACAGAGAGTATAAGAAAATGTTCTGTGTGTAATGTGCCTTATTCATCCACTTGTTGCTCTTTGGTATCACTCAGTGTACTTGGAAGCACTGCTGCTGTCTTTCAAATGCAATGGATTTATTACAGCCAAATGAGGCAGATAATTTTTGAGACAAAATACATTTTACCTTGCCAATAATAATAAAAATATTTCTCCACCTCTATAATGCTGCATGCGCTTGGGATTTTGATGTAATGTTTTTCTTTCTTGTTTGTTTTTTATATCATTTAATGGGATAATTCATAAACCTTAGGTAAATATTAAGAAATGTTTCTGATGGTGAACCAGTACACCAAACTCCACTAAAAACAAAAAGGATCATTCGCAAAACTGAGCAAGATATTGGTGGTCTCAGCAAGAACTCCATTCATCTGACTTGGTTTTATCCCAACACATTTGATTTTATGGGATGTAGAGATGCTTATTCTGATAACTCTGCAGTGTCAATTGGTAACTTGTTCCCAATGTGTAAAGCCAGCCCACAGTGTGTAGTAACCCTTAAATACATTTTTCACAGCTGTAGAACGGCAGTTAAGTAGCCATTCTTGTAGAGATTCCCTGAAATATCCATGCTGGAATTGTTTTTCAGGTCTGTAAGATAAAGGAGTTCTTTAGCCACAACCTTCTAGAAATTAATTACCACTGGTAAAGGGCAAATAATAGAAAAACACCTCTCTGACACTTGAGAACAGAACAGATGCAGTGAATACTTTGTCTTAAAAGCAGGTAGAAGCAAAAAGTGATATAATTTTATTTTCTGTCATTTTACAGATGCTAGTTGATGTAATTTTATCTGTTATTTTATATAATTTAAACAATTTAGTATGCAAATGTGAGTCCACATTCAAAATCAGAGTTTCATTTGTAACGTGTGAAATTATGCTTTAATTGAATTCTGAGGCTGAAGGTTGTGTGTAATGCAAGTTTACAGATGCATGATTTCAGCTGAGGAGTTTGAGTTAATACAGAGTGAAGATTACTGTGAACAGTGAAAGCTAGAAAAACAAAATGATAAAAACATTTCATACTTTTATGTCACAAAGAAATGTATTTTCTTTAGTGTTTCATGCTGTATTTGAAGCAGAGTACATGGTGTTAAAAATCAAATTGCGTAATCACAGTAATACCTTTGTCATCCCTGCAATTCCTTCTCAAAATGTTACTTAAGTTCTGTTTCTAGAACAAGCATCTTCTGGTGACACTTTGTATCTTTGGGATGTTAGCATTTTTTCCTTCTTGAGGCTGCCAGTTGGATCAGAAGCTTATTCCAAGTGTGGTCTTTTTTTTGCAGAGGGAAGATTTGGCTGGTTTGCCTTGTAAAGTAGGTTATATTGTTACTGTGCAGTGCTTGTTGCCTTGTAAAAAGTAAGCCTGCAAATGCTTTTGTCACAACTGACTCAAAAAGTTCCCTAGCAGATTCTGGAAATGTTGAAAAGAAACTGGTGAGAAGTTTGACTGCAGCCTAATATTTTTCTCTCCTGTCAAGAAGGAGTATATACATTTTCTGCATATGGAATTGAGTCCTTAGGCAGAATTTCTTGCATCAGCTGCAAAGCTGAAATTCTTTAAAGAGCAGAGCTGGGGATGCAGAGGGCCGTGAGTGAGTGATGAGGTTGCTTCTCACAAGGGCTGTGCATGCACATGATTGAATTTACGTGGGCAGGAGCAGCAGCTGCTGCTGGTTCATCTGTGCTCCTTCCCTTACCTGGCAGGAAGTAACAGGTTTAACAGGCTCCCAGTTCCTTTTTGAAATGCAGATGCCACTTCTGACTTTGCCTCTGGAAGTCCTTTGGTTGGTGCTTTTCCTCACAGCAGTGCTAAGTAGCTGTTTCAGGGTTGAATTTTTTTTTTTTCTCTGCATGTATTTTCTTCCTGCATTCAGCTTTGCAAAGGTAGTAAAGGCAGAATGGTAAATATGAGAAATGCAAATATGGTAGTAAAAAGCTCTGCTTAATCGCTGCTTGTAAAACATCTTATTTTATAGGATATGTGAGCCCTAAGAAGCAAAACACCACAAGTTTTAAACAATATTACTTGATTTAGGAGTGGTTTGCAAGGAGCTGAAAGAGTGGAATAATTTTCATGTAAACTTTTAAAGAAAAAAAAACCAAAGACACAAGGCTGAGAAGCATTTTTTCCTACTGAAGAAGTTACAGAAAATACAAAAATGAGACACCTGGGCAGTACGATACTATTTGTACAAAGTATATATTTTCCAACTGACCATCAGGAAAGATGCAAATCCTCTTTATAAGCCAAAAAAGCATTCCTCAGATAACAGTTTGGAAAATCAGAAAATTAAGAAGTTGAACAAAAACCACCAAGAAAACCTTTTTTTAAAAGTGGAGTTACATGTGCAAATGTACCAACAGTATTTCATTTTTTTACCATTCTCTTTAAATGTCATTAATGAAATCTTTATCTGTTTATGTTTTTGCATTATAGATCAGAATATGGCTACACATCCCTGCTGTCATGCAGCACATTATACCCTTTAGGACTTACGTTATCAGGTAAATTATTATTTTAGGAATTTTTCTTGTGGGACTTTTTGACAGCACCTATTTCTTCTTGCAGCTGATACTTTTAATTGTACAGGTTGTAGCTCTACCTATCATTTCAACAAGGAGGGTGAAGGTAATGTTTCGAGTTAGTTGGCGCAGCTCCTTGCATCTGATTTCAGTATCAATCAGATCTTGTTAAGAACATTGTGAGTGTGACATCCCATTCTGACATGTTGGGTCAGGTCCAGTTGTACTCCAGTCTCCCTCACTGTTGTATCTTCATAAAACTGTGCATCAAGTTTGCAGTGAGGTGCTGTGAGTAGAAGAGCAATCTGCAGTCACTGAGATCTCAGAGCCTGAGTTTGAACACAGCTTCACATTCTGATGTTCTGTATTTCCAGCTGGCAGGAATTGAAGTGTGATCAAAAGTCTACTCGCACTTTTATGTAGCTAAATATATCCAGTCCCAAAGATTTTCTTTATATCAAACTGTCTATCATACAGTGAAAATAGCACTTTCAAATTGAAGTACTTGTAAGGGTATTTAATTATACAAGCAATTTGTTTTTATTGGCTTTCTCAGGACAATAGAAACAGTTCAGTGAGCTGCTGATGAAATTATCTCTGTCTGTGTATCTGCCTGGAGGTGGAGGGGTGTGGTCACAGCTAATTCCCTTCCAGTGGCCCAGCATTAAATTTTCCTGGTGCAGGCCACTGCTTTTGGATAGACCCACAGCTCCTCCAAGGCTCTGGGTTTCCTCTGACTGTCATATTAGAAATGTGCTTATACTGCTCATAGCAAAAAATGGGCCTTTACACATTATTCTGTCTTAACTATTCTGTCTTAACACTCAACAAAAATAATTTCATTGGCAACAAGCAGGTTCCCTGAACAATGAGACTGGGAATTGTTTTGTATTTTAAAATGGTCTGGTTTTCTGTTGACTGTAAAAATGTAAGTACTGACTTGGCTGTCAATGTATTTTGCTGTACTGTGGTTTCTACTAAAATGATACCAGTGGAGAGAAGAGCATTTTGATCTTTTATTAAAACACATCACTCTTGAGTTACAGTCCAGCCATGTGCACTCCTTTAATGCTGATGTACTATCTTTGAAATCTTCCAAAGGTAATTATTAATCATGAGGCAGTCAAGAGAGGGCAGGCAGAGAATTTTCATGCGCTTGTCTCTGTACATATTCCATTAATGGTTGTTGGTGTACCTGGGAATTCAGTCATGAGCCTTCCCTGTCTTCTTGCAACCTATGGAAATGAAAAAGAGCGTCGAGGGATCAGCAATTAAAGTTAGGCTGATAATAAGGAACTCCTTGGGGAAGACAGAATAACACATCTGTAGTTTTTGCTGCTAATCCTTGCTTGTCATCATGTAATGCTTAAAACTTTTCTATTTTATAACTATAGGTGCAGCTGGGATCACTGGAATGTACAGAAGATTTTTTTTTTGTGTTCTCCTGTCTTCCTCTTTATCCATTAGAATATTCGATTTGAAATGTGATTTGTCAGCAACTTCTTGCCATAAATAATGCCCTTGATGTCTGTTTGTAGAATTTACAGTAGGCTCACATCAAGCAGAAAGGTAATATTGGCACAGGATACATCTATGGAAGAGCCAACTTAGAGCAGGAAGGTGATGTTCCCCGAGTTTTTATTTTTCACAGCTGAATCCTGATGGAATTTGAGGTTTCTTAATGTTAGGAAAT
Source organism: Sterrhoptilus dennistouni (assembly GCA_013397095.1). Lineage (NCBI taxonomy): Eukaryota > Metazoa > Chordata > Aves > Passeriformes > Zosteropidae > Sterrhoptilus > Sterrhoptilus dennistouni. The sequence continues at coordinate 72,772 of VWZU01017691.1, forward strand.
CCAGAGTTTTTTTAGTGAAGATTCACTTATGGAGTGGGACTGGAGCTTGGAGGCCTTACGGCAAAAATAACCTCAAGTGCTGTACCTTTATGTGGGACAGAAGTGAACACAGATGCCTCCAGGGAAAGATGACTTTCTGAATAGATGTAGCTCACCCCACGTGGTTGTCAAACTCTCTGGGTCTCCATCTGCCTTTACTTCAAGAAAAAGACATAAGGGGACATAATCCTGGGCACAGCACCTTTTAAAGAAATCCTGCAGAGCTTCTGCTGCCCTGCAAGCTACAAGGGTTTGGAGAGGACTTTAGTCTAGAAGGAGCTCCTGAGGCTGCAATTGCTGCTCCTGTAGATTCCTTGCAGGAAGTGCATTTTGCAGGGATGACCAGCAAGAGAAATCACCTAACTGGCATCTCAGCAGCACTTTTTATCAGCTGAGGTTACCCTTTATGTTATGATTATTTTTACAAGGAGGGGATGAGGGAAACAGCGAAGTGTGTATTTGTAGAGCGGAGACCACTGCTCGAATTCCCAGAGATCATGGACACAATCCTGTCATTATTGCTGCTACTAGAAAAAGAGGAATAAATGTTATTTTCTGCCTGGCCAATGGAGCACAGGCATCCACATCTTGCCTCTGAAGGGCCTGTGTTTTTAAGAAGTTTAGGAAAGAAATAAAGGATTATATTAAAAATTACATTAAATAAAATTTACATCGAAAGAAGTAAGGAAACAAAGTGATTTTGACCTCTTCCAGAGGAAGCTCTTACTGATGCTAATATGTTAGAGTTCTGCATTTAAAATTGTAAAATTATCATTAAAGAAGACTTCCAAAAGTGACTCAAGAAAATAAGTCCATACTTACTGCAGTTATAAAAGAGGGTGAGTTGATGATGTCTCTTTATAAACAAAGACATTGGTTCCATCTGTCTTCTGCCTCCAGATCAGAGATGAGAGATGCTCTGTAGGGTTTCCAGATCCTGAATATCTCTGGGGTGCAGGAGCTCTCAGCAGTGGTGTCTTGAGGACAGTGTTGTTTTAGTGGTGAGACTGCTGATTAAAAGTGCCATGGAGAGTTCTGTCCTGTAGAAAGTGCAGCAGTAGCACTGACCAGGAGCATATTTTGTCCCACCCCTTCTCTGCTCCCATCCCCATCTCCCTGTTTCCTGCTTGAAGATGGATCTGGAGACATTTTTTATGAAGGATTCCTGTCTCTATCCCAGTTAGGCAGCAACAGAACAATCTGTGCTGGAGCTCAATGAGAGGAAATTCCAAGTGGCAGTGGCTCCTGGGTGGCTGTGGCATGGGGCACACACAGCACTGCTAAATGCAGAGGAAGTGGAAGCTCCAAACAATTCTGATCCATGATGTTTCCCATAGAAAATGCAGGTGAAAGAATTCAAATTACTCTTCTGTTAAAAAATATTCATCTTAAGAAGAGGTTTATGGGAGTACCCAAAACCACTCCTCGCTACTACATGTCATGACAACCTCTTGTAATGAGCCTTGAAGGTTTTAATCGCAAAATATATTTGCCTCCTCCAAAAAATCTGAAATTTTAAAGTACAAAAAGTAGGTAAGTCAGAAGACAATAAGCAGACACTTCAGGAGAACTGACTCATTCTGCTGGATGCCCTTTAGCAGCTGTGGTCCAAAGGAGTCAGATGAAGGGAAAAATAGATGACTTCACAGCTGAGTAGCTGAAGTCCTGAAGCATAAGATGTGATTGTAAGCATTACATTAGCAGGGAACTGTGTGTTTAAAACTGAACTCTCTCTGTCCCCAAATACAGCAAAGTGAAATAATTTAAGTGGGTTAAAACCGATATTTAAAAAAATTAAATGTAGATACTGTATATGAATTGATAAGTATGCCAGGCTGGCAGGACGGGTCCTGTAATATGTGGAGTATCCTTTCTGCAGATGTATAAAAAAGTTGTTTTATTCTGAAAGTCTAATTTAGGCAAAAACGCCAGATTAAAGAGATTACACAGGTCCTGGCATATCATTCATCTCTTCCTGGAAGACTTAATGCTCATCAGACTCAAAAAGATAAAAATGTAGGAATTAAAAAAATAATGAAGGACAGAATGGAAGCTATTATTAAGCCATTATATGAGTCACTCACACATTGACATTTCTATACTGTCTATACAGTTCTGATCCTTCCATCCTGCAGATAATAACAGAACTACCTCGGTGGTAGGACGGGTGACAAAGAAGGTGGCAATAAAAAATTTACATTGAGAGGAGGAGAGTCTAGGAGGGGTTTTTTTTGACAGCGTAATTCATATCATGTATGAATGATATGAAGATAACAAGTAGGAAATGGTAAATCGCAGGTTTTTAAAAACAAGGAATAGAGAACGTGCCACCCAATTGTCAGGTTGCAGATGGAAGAAGTGAAAGGAGTTTGTTTTTCACTCAAGCATAATTGTCAAACTGACTGGCACAGGTTAATGAGAAAGCCAAAAGTATAAATAGAAAGAGAGAAATGAATTCACAGTGGTAGATAATTTAATCCATTTTTTTATACATGGGATAAATCTTTAATCTGCTCTTAGAGTGGCTATTTTGGGTTAAATAGAACTTTGCCTTGCTCCACTGTTCTTAGGTGAGGCAATGCTGCAAATTTACAGGTAGTCAGTGTAGGAGAAGATGTGAGTTAATTGCCAGTGCTAGGTAATGATCTCTTTTTTTATTAATAGTAATTTTATACCTCTAGAAATATAAAATGTTACTGATGCAGACAGGTTTAGGCCATTCCATCTTTCCACAATAAAAAAGGAGGTGTGACCTACTCTGCAAGTTTCTATGGTTTTAATCTTTGTAGTAACGATATGATCATGTTTGATTTATGACCAGTGTAGTAGTGCCAATAAATTTTCTCATGTTGGCTGCAGTTACACTTCTAAAGAGAAGTTTGCCATCTTCTTCTTCTTTTTAGGTTAGACAACCTTGTTGTGTTAAAAACTGTGTGGTAACAAGTGCTCTGTAGCTTTCTTTAGGGCCTTGGCAAAACAGAAGATACTGTTCAATGAAAATGTACCTACAGCGTAGTTTCACTTATTATAAAGCACAGTTTTTTTAAAGACACACTCAGTATTATAATATAGAAAATATGACACAATTCTGATTCGGGTTCAAAATGTGGATGTAATGTGAATTGTATAAAAGTATGTATGTTTGGACTGATAATGTTGCATTAAAATAAGAAATGTTCTATTTTATAAACTATATTAATGTAGTTACTTCACCAAACTTTGTAGTCTGAGGAAGATTTCAGGTCCAATTCCTGTTACAGAAATGGAGTGAAGCCACTAAAGCTCCCTTCCCTTGTATATATAGGTGTGTCCATCCCCCTGCTCAGTGCACGCACACACTCATCTGTCCTTTGTAAAATGAGAGAGTCCATGTGATGTGTTTGGACATGTCTGAAATTTCTAGAAATGCTTCATCAAACTGTTGAGTCTGACTTGATGGGAATTATGGACACAGAAAAGCTCTGGGAACCAGGCCTGATGAGAGTTTGCATATTAAAAATGGGGAGATGAAAATTGGTCTGATATTGCTGAGAATCATAAAGTTGGAAAACACCCCTGAGGTGGAGTCCAGCCTTTAACCCAGCACTGCCATGTTCACCACTAAACCGTGTCCCCAAGTGCCACTTCTGCCCTTTTTTTGAACACTTCCAGGGACAGCAATTCCAAAATTGGGTGTGGGAGATAATTATGGCCTCTGTTCTTTTATTCACTGCCTCTCCCATAAAATAAACCCTCAATATTTAACTTGCTGTTGGCACAGCTGGACAGAGGTGCTGGATGTCCCTTTGTCACTAGGGAGGACATACATGGCTGCTGGCTGGAACACAAGCACTGTCATCACTATTTGCTGATGACAAATAACCTCATTTGCTAATCACAAATGATCATTTGGTAACATAGGCCGGGACATTTAACTGCTCTCACCCATCTGCAGGTTAAGGGCAGGTCACTGGGTCTGCTTTGCTGCTGAACTTGTTAAATCAATGTTCCCTTTCCATCCCTACTTTACTTCTGGTTAGAGCTCATAGCACAGAAGGAAGGTTTTCTTGCCAGGATTTGATTTCCAGAGCTCCGCAGGAGAAGACAAATTTCACAACAAAGAACAGGGAAGGATCTGATTGCCTTGGCCTGGAATGGTCCTTCTTTTGTCCTGCTGTTACTCTGCTGTGATTCCTGTCATACATCTCCAGTCTCTGGGACTATTTGCACTGAAGTCTCTTTTCTCTGTTTGACAGTGTGAAGTATCATTTAAGTGTGTTTATTTTAAGGCCTCTACACAAGAGCTGTGAAAAAGAACCATCATCTAAATAAAAATCGGGGTCTGTAGTTTTGATTTTGAAAAAAAAAGTCCTGATGTTTATATGATGTAAATGTAAAAGAATGGTGCATAAATCTGGTAAAGTGTAGTTTAATAGCTGGTGTGTTTTTTAAAACATTCATGCATCTATTTGGCCGGTCTCCAAGGACAGATCCAGGCTTAGGCTGTCAAACAAATGGATTTTTAACACGTTTCTGTGTAGTTAAATCTAGTTTGGATGTAGCTGAAACTTCAAAATGCTGAAGTACAGCAGAAAAAATTAATTATGCTAACTTTGTATGCATGTACCTTTCACTGTGCCATCCTTAATGGCATCAAAATAAGCTCAGGAAAGCTTGTTTCTAAACATTTTTCTGTTACACATTCTGTTAGAAGAAATTCTCAGTTGTGTTGGTGTTTTGTATGTGAACTTCCCAGGCATTTCACTACATATTTTCTGTGTATTGGTCTTGCTTAGGTAAGACTGAGGTTCCACCAGGTTCTGTACATTAGTTTTTGTAAGTAATTCGTTATTATGCCTTCCATTTGCAGAGAATATTTGTATTGCAGTCATTGTGCTGGATTGGACGACTGCAAGAGAAAGGACTTAAGCTGTTCAAGATTCTTTAGCGACTTATTTACTTTTAAAAATATTATACGTAATTCTGGTTTTCCTTGGTGTTTTTTATTAATTTTTGCCAACTTTTAATAGTGGTCATCTTAGAGTTACTGGAAATACATCTTAGCTATAATCAAGATGGCTCCAGGAATATTTTAGTTTGAATCATACCCTTTTTGTTTTTTCTTGCATTTGTAATTTCTCCCAGGTATTTATGTAAACTTTCAGACCAGGAGCTGCGGCAGAGCACGGCCCGGAACATGGCAGATTTAATGTGGAGCACAGTGAAAGAACCCTTGGATACAGCCTTGTGTTTTGATAAAGAAAGTCTTGATCTTGCATTCAAATACTTCATGTCACCAACTCTCACAATGAGATTGGCTGGGCTGAGCCAAATAACAGTAAGAACTTTTTGACAATATTAATTATATTTGCAAAAAAAGCTTCTTGTGCTTTATGATTCACAGGCTTATTTGGGGGGCTTTTTTAATGTGTGAGAGCAGCAGGATCCTCTTACATGCAGCCTTAGGAAATAACAGGCATGATGGGGAGGGTAGGGTTTGCTGGGAGCTGGGTCCAAGTGGTGGCTGTGTGCTGCACTATATGGAACTGGCTCACGTTACCTGAACAATTCCCCCTTAGCACTGTGTTTTGTGACAGCTGTGTTGAAATGGAGCCCCTTGCCACAGCAGTATTTGTTGTTGAGAAAGGCTTTCAATCTGTTTGTGTTTTTACCTTTGCAGCATCCTGACCCTGCTGCAATTAGCTGCTGCTTTGTATTGCACAAGCCTTGTTTTCTGTTTGTTTGTACAGTCAGTTGAGAAGAGCGAGCATTTCTGCATTAATTAGCAGAAGGCTGAATTGAAGAGCTGAATACGTACAGCATCAAATAGAAAACAATTGAAACTAAAAAAATCCCCATCTTGCCCTTTCCCATAGAAATACACTATGTTGCACCAAGAAGGATACATTGGGCACTCTTCATTTGTCATTGCTGCCTACAATGATAGACAAACCTTCCTACAGGAGGGCAAAAATGAAGTTTTTTATCCATTTGAGCCTTGTCAGTTTTGTGGTTCTAAACATGTTTGGCCTTCTCTCTTCTGAGGATGTGGTGTCACTGAGTACAAGTTTACTTAACTTGATTTTGCTTCTCACTGGAGTTCTAGACAGAATTATTTGCAGTTTAATAAATGGCAATTTTAAAAGATCTGTAAGTACTTTTAATCAGATTATTGCTGGCTTTTAACCAAAGTAAATATTTATTTACGTACAGGTAACTTACTGCATTGTAAAAACAGGCTGGGAACTGCATCCACGCAGTATAATTGATCTTAAAATCTATTTCCACTTTTGCATAGTTACAATTACATTAGATTTTGGTTCCTATAAATCCTTTCCTTTGGTTTATACAGTTCTCCTTGTTCAACTACCAGTGTGTGCCTTTTTGTGTATCCTTGCCAAAACAAAGTCTGAAAATAAGAATTAATCAGCTGCTTTATTTTTTCAGGCATCTAGCTCATTTAAGGGAGTGTGAAGTTGTGTTAAGTAGTTATATGTTTTCACCTGTTGTGATTGATAAATACTGCTGTAAAAATGAGAGTTTTTAAAGAACAGACTTGTATTACAAGAAAAATTTTACAGTATTTTTAGACTAAAGCCAATAGTTTTCAGCTTAAAAATGGAATAGTGTAAGCTAATTGTATGCTAAGGAGTTACTGAGTCTGTCTTTTTCTTTTATGTAAATAGCCTTTAAAACTGCTCTGGAACATACATTCAAATCGTATTTTATTTTTGTTGTTACCTTGTTTCTCTTCCATTTCATCTCTCAGTCACCTGTTAAGGTGGTACAGCTCCAAAATACCTTCTCCATCTCCTGTCCCCTCACAAATAGAATTTTATTTTCCTGTCTTTTGGTGCCTGGGTCTGGAGATGAGCCCAGGGAGATGCTTTTTAGTGCTCAGCTTTCTTTGCTGAAGCCTTTCTACCTTTGTGTCCTACATTAATGACACTTTTGTGTTGCATCAGTTGAGTGTCTTGGCACAAGTGCCTTCGGTTTCTTACCGTGTTTCATAGGTGGTAAAAAATAAAAAAGGATTTTATTCCTCTGGTGTTCAAGGAAACAAAACTTGAAGTGAAAAACCTGTTAAGAGGTGAGGCAGAGCAAGCTGTTGCAACACTGTTCTGTGTGTGCTTTGTCTTGTGCTGCTGTAGCAGAATTCTAAGGGTTTAGTTGAAGTTATTGTAAAAATGGTTTGCAAATCCCAGTATGAAAAAGCAGCCTTTGGAGAAGGATTTGGTATGGGAAGTGTTGATGAATGGTGGCCCTGGATTTAAAATAGGTGATAGGAGCATCTCAAGACTCAGTCACTCTTTGAGCCCTTTCAAAATACTTTCATTTGGAGGTGAATCTTAAGAAAAATTATTGAGCTTCCATTGTGTTGTCTGACTCAGCTCTAATTTCCACTCCTAAATACATTTCATTTGATATGTTGTATTAGTAACCAATCTATTAATGATTGTGTAGTCAAGCTCTCATGTCTCACCAATTTCATGTTTTCCATTTTGTTTTTTGAAAACTGTTTTTTCCCCCTGAAAATTGTTGAGATTGGACACAAATAACTGTGTAAAGGTTTGAGAAGATTAGTAAATTCACCTGAATTGTATAGTGTATGTACTAGATTTGTTTCAAGAGAGTAAATATTTCGACAAAACTCTGCAACAAGTTTAATTTTAACTTCAAAAATTGACATTACTGTGCCTTTAAATTTTTTTTTTTGAAAATAAGATGCCAAAAAAGTTCTATTACGTAATTTAAAATATTTTTTTTAAATGTTATGTGCATGTAAAGAATTGGATACAGAGCCATCAATGCGGAGCGAAGAAGTGGAAAAGAGATGTAAAACTTTGAACAGGTTTTTTTTTTTCCTCTGTAATGTCTTTAACTTATGAGCATGGACATGTTTGAAATCTTCATTTCCTGTAAAAACATGTGGTTTTCGTATTTTCCTAAACAACTTACTTGAAAACATATAAAGTCCTAAAAATTCACTTAATGTCATTAATACTATTTTGAAATATAAGAAAACTGCCTCACCAAGTATTTGGATAAAATTGTAATTTTTTGCTTCCTTTTTCTAACTATAGAATCAACTTCATACCTTCAATGATGTGTGTAATAATGAGTCATTAGTTTCAGACACAGAAACGTAAGTAGGAACCTTATTCTGAATACTTGAAGTGTTTTATATGACTGCAATTCTCTGTTGTTGCTATGGATTATCCACAGTGGGGGAGCAGTGATAATCTGAGATATTTATTAGAAATATTCTAATCAGGAGGTTAATAAATGGTTTTAAATGGTAACTGTAAAATATTTCTAAGTGTTCCTGGATTTTATTTTTCTGTATTAAAATCTAGAATCAAGGTAAGCTTTAGAAAAAAAGTAGTACTGAAATAATAAATACCTCTAATGGCCCATTATTTCCATGGTGATATGTAAATAAGAACCAGCTAGTTCATATCCAATTCATATCATTTTTGCCATCTTCTCATTTCTCTGGATTATTTGTTTAACCAAGTCTTGTATTGCCATCACTGGCTCCCAGCCTTGTTAAGTTTTCCACCCAGTTTGTGAGGCAATGCTGTTGCTGTTTGTTGTTTTTTTTTTCAGAGACCTTATTTGTATAACTCAGATGTGTTGAACAATTTTAAGGGGGCTCACATAAATCTTCAGGGAGGTTCACCTGTGGGATTGTATTCCAGCCGGGAAATGTATTTCCTCACTTCTGTAATAACTCTAAATTTAACAGTAGAACTGTCAAGAATTTAAATTAAAAATACGTATTTTGATAGTTGAAATAAGTGTTCTTGTTATTGGGCAGAATGTGTAAATTCTAGAATGTCACTCGTACTTTTGAAGTTTTTCTTAGGGGGTGATGTACTCTGTTTATGTTGGGGGCCCAGTTCTTTAGGAATGGGAGGTCTCTCACAACTGCAGTGTCTTGTTTTGTCTGGATACTTTTATTACAAATTTCATTTTAACACTTTTTGAAATCTACCTTCAGTCATGACCAGAATTCTGGAGATTGCATGTCAAAAGTACCTTAAATGTTTGAAGAGAAATTTCTGGGAACGTGTTGCTGTTTTAAACATAAAGAACCAGAATTTAGGGCACTTTTGCTTCCATGGAGAAGTGGAAATACCTTGGGAATAAGAAATAAATAGTAAATACTGCAGGAGGGGAACATGTTGGGAATGGGAGGTCAGCTGGGGTGTTTCTTATGTGCTCCCAGTTCATGGTGTGTTGTTACAAACCTCAGATTTATCCAGTTCTTCTACTTCCCTCACACTGAAAAATCTGAAACAGAGGTGGTTTTTAGGTCGTAGTAACATGAACAAGTGATTGCGCCAGTTAAACCTAATACAAAGCTCTTTGCTTTTCTATGTCAAATGTAAAAAAGAGAAGTTAGGAATGTGGAAAAAGAGAAGAGTGGTTAAATTTCCCTGCAGAAAGCAGATGTACTTTGCAAGAGCATCAGAATTATTTTAAAGCTGAAGGAAATTGTCAAATTCTCCTTTGGGATATTACTTTCTTGGCAGGGGCATCTGTAAACAGGCTGTCATTTGAAAGGAATGCAGCATGAACAGAAAACCTTCTTTTCCACTTTTGTAGTATGTGATTTTTTAAAAAAATCAAAATTCCAGTTGTTCTGCTGTTTTTACCTGAAAGTTTGGTTGCAAATCAGTATCAAGCTTTGCTGCTCATCTTGAGGTATCTTGTGGAATCACTGATGTCTTCCAGCGAAATAATCAGAAAGGGCTGGAGCAGAAGGATGGGGAAAATGTCTCACTTCTCCAGTTAGTTCAGTACAAAGCTTCCCTCTCATTACAGGCTTTGCTCATGAGAAATTTTTGGATGAAAAGGCACTTAGGGAGTTGGCAGCTACTGAATGAGCAGCAAAAGGAAAGCTTTTCATTCCTGTGTTCTTTCCTTAGTGGAGAAAGGAAGTCTTAAGTTGTATTTTGTACCTTTGTAGCCTCTGCAGATTTGCCAAAAGAAGATGGTTCTGCATTATGTCTGGTCATCCCCGTTACATGTTTTGACTTTTCCAGATGCATTTGGAACTGTCAACCTTTGGGATTTCTCCTTCTGTATCTTGATAAGGTGGGTTTGCGGGAGGTACCTTTAAAAAAAGAAAAACAAAAAATCAGCTTTCAGTTAGTCCTGGCTCTTCCTCGTTCAGAATTAATATCAGAAGTTTTTAGCAAATATTTTGCCAACAGTAGCTTCCCACCTTTATCCTCAGCATTGCAGTTTTTCCATGGTAAGACAAGCTAAAGCATCTTCTGTCTATGAGAACACTGGATTTCACCAATTGCACTTGGAAGCAGCAGAGTGCTGAGACAGAGGGATCTGTTTTGTAGCTGTAGGTGATTGTGTGGCTTTTGAGGTTTCATTTCACTGTCTTCTCAAGGGTTGAGGCTCTGTGGTGACCGAGGATGTGCACGGTCCAGATGTGGGCACTGTCTCAGCCACTCAACTTCATCATACCCCTCAGAGATGGACTTTAAATTTAGCTGTTCCTGGCTCTAAAGATAGAATCAAATTCTTTGCAATCTGAGGTACTGAGGAGTGTGAAATCTACTGAAGCTAAAAATAACAAGCTTGAACAGAGGAGTCTCAGAGTCTTTGAATAAGTGATTCCTGCAACCGTTTCACTGATGTCACTTAGTGTAAAATGATGATGCTTTTCAGGAAGTGAAAGATACCCCTTTTTTGGTGTTACTTAGAGCACAGGAGGAAAAAGTGTTGGTCTTTTCTTTGGTGAGGACACTGTCAGCTTCTGGAAATAACAGGTGTAAAGAGAGATTTTGTTTTGCTCTTCACTTGGCAGGCAGCCAGGTATTTGGGTTTCAGGTTCCAGGTTGACACTGAGGCAACTTCCTGACTCGTTTAAAAACCTTGATTACCCTTACTTAAAAAGCTTCCTGCAGAGCAATTTCGGGTGTCCAAAATTCCTTTCACTCGTGGATAGAAAGAACTGGATTATTTCTTCTCCTTTCTTTCCCTCTGTGTCCTTATTTATTGAGACACTGAACTGCAAGTTCTGTGTTGCTTTTTCCCTTCACTGCAGTTTCTTACCTGACATTAACTCTTGCTTTCCCAGTTTTTATTTAAGCTTACTGACTTGAGTTTCTGGCGGCATTATTTAAACACCTCTTCTCCTCTCTCTCTACTAGATTCCATGGATCTTTTCAGATTTTCTTGGGGAAAAAAAAAAAAGTGAATTTTTTCACTCAGCTCACTAATGTTTCTTTCTTGCAGTCCACACAGCAGTTAAACAAATATTCCAGATGATGTCAGAGTGGTGGTTTCAGAGCCTGCAGAGCATCAAAGAGGAAAATCGGTGCTCAGAAGCAAAATCATGTGCTTGAATGTTTGTTGGGAAGGTGCCTTCTGTATCCTCTTTGCATTTCTGATCCTAAATAGTTGAGATCAGGGTTTCACATCTGTTGTTGTGTTGTAGATCCTATTTCAGTGATGTTGTCAAGAGGTGTTAGTGTTCCTCCCTTGCAAGCTGCCAGTTACAGAGCTGCATTTTTTCCTTGGAGCTTTTATATTCTGCTTTTCAGTGACGTTGAGGACTTGCTGTTGTCTTTCATCCAGCTCTGAGCTGATGTGTTTTTGTAGCTTCGTGGAGAATTGACTGGTTGAATAAATAAAGTTTTCTTTGATGGGAGTTACTTTGCTGTGGGATTTGTTCTGGATTTGGGTCACCATGTGGGTACCAAGTATTGCACCACAGCCTTAGATTAAAATGTTCCCAGGACTTTAACCCAGTCCTTTCATAGAGAGATGTTCTTTGACCTACCAGGGAAATGCAGAAACTGGAGGATAAGAATGAACAAAATTCAGTGCAGTTCCAAACATCAGGTTATATCACCAATTGCAAAGTTCCCCCTCTGTTCCTTGTACTCTCATGGAATGCCTGAGGAAACACATGTTAAAAGTGCTTGAATTTCATTTCTTGGAAGTAAACCAGTTATTTTTGACAGACATGAATTATCAGTGAACTCACATCAAAAATTATAGGGAGAAATGGATTAAGTGTTATGTACATTTCCAGTATGAGAGAGATTTAGACAATTAAAACAGAGTAGCTGCTACCTTTGCTTTTTATTCTCTTCTCCTCCCTTAGCCACAACAAAGAGCCATAGGGGGTATCAAGTTCTTTCAGTTACTTTTCCTATTGCTATCCAATTATTAGATCCATGAAAAACAGCTAATATGTGTTACTCCCAAGGTGGATTTTCTTATTCCTAAAGTCTGTCTGATTTGGATATCTAATTTATAAAACCATTACTTGTGCTGCTACTTTCATGTGAGAGGGAAAAGCATATCTATGCTTTGATCATAATGCATGATTTTCACTCACAGCATTTCCTTTAATACAGAAGAGTAATTTTTCTCAGGAAAGCCTTTGCTGAAATGGAAGTGTTCAGGAAAGAGGACAGACACCCTTCATTTACACTGAAATTAGCTTTTTTGGTGAATCTTTGAATCTGTTATAGTAAATATATTCCTTAGTAAATCAGAGAAAAAAAAAACTTTGTGGGAGTAATAACTTGGTCATTTTAAAAGCTACTGATTGCTGTGCCTTCAGCCAGTTTTTCTGGGAGGAACAGTTCTCTCTGGGAAGCACAAGGGCTTCATTCTGCCTTGCACAAGGATCCTCTTGTTTTTGGTCATTCTGACAAATCCATATCAAATGCACATTTACCTTGAGAAATCTGAGATGTTGTTTTACCAGAGCTGAGCTCACCAGAGGGATAAAGAGTTTGTTACTGCTGAGAATGCATCCATTAAAAAAGTCATTCCTTCAAAAGAATTATCTGTGGTTTTTCAGAATAAACATGGTGTGAGTTAGAGACAGAGAACTACCATGGTAATTTAATAAAATGTGAAGGAACTCGCTCTAGAGGAGAGCTTTTGTTCTTTCCTTTGGAGTGGTTAAAATGCAACATATGACTGGATACAAAGGCTAATGGATATTGTGCCATGAGCAGGAGGGTTTGGATAAAGAGGCCCCATGGCCAGTGAGCCTAGCAGTGTTCATTTAGCCGAGAGTCCTCAAAGCTACAGGTTGAAAAATTCAGATGCAAGAAGAAAGACTTCCTTTCTTCAGACTTTGTTAGACAGAAATGCAAGCCCTGACTGAGTCAGAAATGTGCATGTGCCAAAGTTTGCTTTGGTTTGGCATCTTTGGGGTGTTGGGGATAATGGGGTTTGGGTTTGGTTTTGAACTGAGGCTGTGGGAAGTTAAGGATGTCTTGGATTCATGGAACAGATGCAGCTTATCTTTTCATTCCCTGTTTGAGCAGATCCTCTGTCAAACTGACTTAACAGTGTCAAACTCATTTATTGATAAGCCATAAATGACAACTGTTGGCAAACTTTTGTACCTTGCAGGCCACTCATTACTTAAATGTTATACGATATTATCTTTGAACAATGAGAATATTTGATCCCCTGTGGCCTGGAATTAGAAGAGAACAGTCTAGAAATGATGTGGACTAACAGGAACTTTGCTCCTTGAGTTCAACCATGAGGTTCAGGCAATTGAAAACAATTGAAGCACTGGCACTGTGCCCCTGAATAGTGAATCCTGTTTGGAAAACTTAAAAAGGCAATCTCTTTTTACCTAAAGAATCCTGTTTCGTTCTTGAGGATGATAAAGATTGGCTATCCTGGATTTTAGTAGTGACCATAAATGTGACATGGGGAGAAGTGGTAACAATAACTCCTCCTCAAGTCCTCTAAAGCACCCCCTCTTCCATCCTCTGCTCCCTGTGGAACAGAGCACTGTTATTCCAGGGCCATTTAAATCAAAAGCTGGGCTTTAAAAGACTCTGATGTCCTGTAATTGCTTCTGGTGCCAAAATCAGGGTAAACAAACATTTACTTGAAGAGAAGGAATAAAAAGGAGCTTATGCACTGCTTTCCAGACAGGGCAGTGCTTTCTGGAAGTTCAGCTTTTGTTTTGGAAAAGTCCTTTTCCTTGTCCTGGTCAGTTTGAATATTTGTTTAAGGAATGGTAGTGGGCAAAGTTCCCTGTTGGTATGGATGAGCTGAAGGAGAATTCGGAAGTATCTGTGTGCTGCATGTGTGGACAAGTAGGACTGTGGTGGACAGAGTTTGGGAGAGGTGCTATTGGTGTAAGAGAATCTAAAAATATATCCATGGCTTCCTTAAGAAAATATTTTCTGTCACTCCCACCTTCAGCTACATTTCAATACTTGTGGAATGTCATCATAAATTTTGATTAAATAGCAGTGTCATAAGCTTACCTAGGAGGTCTTTGGAATTTTTTGCATGTGGTCTGTTGAACATTAGCTAATAAAATTAGTAGAATTATTGGTTATGTTTGTTGAGGATCCAGAGAGGAAATGTTGATATTTGGCATTAATCTTCCAGCTAAAGAAAAAAATATGGAAATCATTTGCTTCCTGCTTGGAAAAATGAACATTGACTGTGGTTTGTGTTCAGAAGGTTTTTGTGCCCTCACTACAGCTATAGATACCAACTTGCAGGATGTGCTGTGCTAGAGAAGAGCACAGAGTACATATTACAGGGAGATAATTTCATGTTTCCACTCTTTTTTCATCTCCAGGTCAATTGCAAAAGAGCTTGCAGACTGGCTTATCAGCAACAATGTAGTTGAGCACATTTTTGGACCAAATTTACATATTGAGGTTTGTATTCAGTTATTACTAATTTGGTATAAACATGGAGCATTAACTTGCTGTTCTAGTAAATCTTTCCTCACTATATTTTCCCTTTGCAGATCATCAAACAGTGCCAAGTGATTCTGAATTTCCTTGCAGCTGAAGGGAGACTTAGTACTCAACATATAGACTGTATTTGGGCTGCTGCACAGGTATATATTGAATTTTTATAATTGCAGGAGTGATGAAAGACAAAATAGAAAATAAGTTCATTTTTTTTCACACTCCTAAAGTTGAGTTTTTTTGATTTTTCTTGGCTGTTTGAGCATTTTGCTGACCAAAATGTCAAGTTAGGTAACTGCCACAGTTACTGGGTTATTTATTAGATGCAAAAAATCACCCTGGCTACTTTTATACAAGGAAAAAAAATGAAGTTGTATAGCAAGGACAGAGTGTTTTCACTGAGAATGGGGATAAAGGTTGTAGAGCAGTTGCAACATTTTTACTACTGTGCTAAATTGCCGTGCTCCTGTGTATTGTACCTTCCATTTCTGGTACTCCTGGTGGGAACAATCAGGGGAAAATTGTGGCAGTGAAGTTTATGGCTGTGCTCCTCTGCTGGTGTTAAAATCTATAGAAGGCACTGAAATTTTTTTTTTTGCTTGCTAAAGCTGGAAACTCTGATAGGCTTTTTGCCTTCAGAAAGATTTATTTGTGTGCTACTTTTAATGGGTCACTGTGCTTGGTATTTTATATTGCGACATGTTTTATTTAGGGGATTTGAATACAATAGGCATGAGCAGGCCTAGGGAACACTCTGTTATAACAGGTTAGAATTTAAAGTGGTTTTCTTTATGTGTTCAATATTTCTTTGTCATTTATTTCAATCGAATAGTACTGGACACACATTCTGAAACCAGTGTGTGGTCCATTGTCATTAAAACATGCATCTGGAATGTTAATTAAATGCTCATTGGAACAGCATTTGCACCAACATTTTTCTGTGTCAAAGTAATTAATAATTATTTATTTCACACTAAATTTTAAAACAATATTTTCACTTCCTTGATGTTTCCACACAGTACCTCACACACTGTTAGACCTCTGGATTTTTAAAATATATTTTATACTGCTTTAGGGATAATGTAGTTACCTAATTTTGGTAATGCTTTTAAAGTTTAAGTGTTCACTTTGACATAGTGATATTTTCACAATATGTTTGATATCAGAATTAAGTATGTCCTGATTACTTCCTGTAAAGGGCTTAAACCTCTAATGTTGTTTAAAAGGCCGACACCTTTAGACTGAAAGAATAGAAGGACCTAAAGTGTATTTTTTACTTTTTAAATCAGCTTTTAGACAAAAATTCATCTTCCCAAAATTGAAGTTATCTCAAGATGCTTAAATGCATCTTTGTATAGAACCCACATGATTTTATTGCAGTGTGTATCCTGTGAAAGTTGGCCTGCACACAGTAAATTGCTGACACAGATATTTTAGTGCCAGGAAGGCAAAATAATATAAGTAATGAAAAAACCCTTTTTGAGGTGCAAGCGTGGTAACGAACGTCAGAATTTTTTTTCTAGAAGTTTCCCGTAACCATTATTTGGTTTTTTGAATAACAACAACCTTACAAACGTAATGAAACTCTTTTAAGTGACTGTGAAAAGCAGCATTTAACCAAAGAGGAATCATCCAGGAGCACTGTCACTTTCATGTGGAAATAGAGTAGTTAACTGAACGCATGGTCATATTTTTTGACATCCATCACTGGAGAGACAAAAGAATTCTTTATAATCCTCACACAGTGTATTCTTGAGTAGGCTTTATTTGTGTTTACCACTGCTAAAAAGGTAATCATTGCAAATACTGCTTCCCTCAAGATGTAGCGTATAAACTAATACTTCAGAAGTTGTATTTAAGTTCAAAAAAACAAACTTCCGTTTCTTCTTTTCACCTAATATCTCGGAACTAGGACTAAGGAAAGAACTGTTACATTTGATTTGTACATTTGCAGGCTTTACAGTGTCAGAATTACTTTAGTCAAAATTGCAAATCTGCTGGAGTTTGAAATTGCTCAACTACTGCTTCCTGGGAATGTGTACAAATACATTTATTTGCTGCAATATTTGATTTGTTTGTTTATTTTGCTGTTCCTGTTACCTTTTCTGTTTGTACCTTGTAGCTGAAGCATTGCAGTCGTTACATACACGACTTGTTTCCTTCTTTGATCAAAAACTTGGACCCTGTCCCACTTAGACACCTTCTTAACCTTGTCTCAACTCTTCATCCCAGTGCTCACACTGAACAGGTAAAGACAAGGCCAGCAACATCACTGGCATGGGAAAAGTAATTAAAGGAGGGTGTTAAACAATTATTATGATGGATTTGTCTTCCTAAAGGAATATTCACTAATGCACAAAGGGGTAAAGTTGTCGTGTTTATTCAATTACACCTTTCCTGGCTTTTGAAGGATAATTTTTACAGATTTTGAAGCTTGCATAACCACTGATGGAAGATACTAACTTCCTGTCTGAAGTCAGAATGTGTTTCATACAACATTATTTAGTTGATTCATTTGTTTTGATGAGTTCATTTTGGTAGTATTGGTGTAGAGAAAAATGAACAGTGGGTCTTTATATCCGAAACCTACTGCTTAATGGGACTTTTCCCTGGTTTTCTTTCCAGACCTTATATTTGGCATCCATGCTGATCAAAGCCCTGTGGAACAATGCACTGGCAGCTAAGGCTCAGCTGTCAAAGCAAAGCTCCTTTGCATCTTTACTGAGTACCAACCTGCCCATGGGAAACAAAAAAGGTGTGTGGTTTTCCAGTAGATCTGGGAGTTAAATTTGCAATTTTCATAGTCTCCATGTGAGTTTGGACAAAAAGCAGGTATAGGACTTTCTCCTTTAAGTATTTTTAAAGGAGTCATGCTGGTATATTTTTCCAGCAGAGCTTGAGGCTGTAGATGAAAGCATGAAGTGTCTGTGAGTGCTTTTAGAAAGCTTTGTGTCTCAGGTCTGTTCTGTTTGTATAGCTACAGTAGTCTGTATTTTTCTTTTTAATTCAGAAAGTGATCCATAGCTATTCTTGTTTCACTGCACATCTGTAACTTAATAGCCGCACAAAATCTTACAAAAGCTTACTTACTTTTTACCTAGGGTTTTTTTTGTTGGTGGTTTGGGTTTTTTTGTGTTGTTGTTGTTGTTGTTGTTGTTGGTTTTTTGTGTATGTGTGTGGTTTTTTACTGGACTGTGTATTTCCCCACAGTCATTACTAAAGGTGCTGCCAAGCCATTTTACTGTAGTTTCCCTTTCTCTTCATACCACTGGTTTTTATGATTCATGGACAACTTTATGCTGACAAAACAATTTTTAGTCACTTATTTTTTCCATCCTACTTTTTCCCTTCAGAAGAAGAGGAGCTCAGAAGAGCAGCCCCTTCCCCTTGTAAGTATAGTTTTAGTTGTACACCACCGTCTGGCCTATTTGATTCTACAGTGCTTTTGAATTTGGAACAGAATTAAATTTGAAATTCTGCTTTTATGAGAAATCAAATGAAATGATGTTTTGTGTAGAATCTAGGGAGTTTGTATGAGTATGGCAAGAAGAGACATCAAAATCCAAACGTAAAATGCTCAGAGTTCTGGAGGAAATTTTTAGTGTTTTAGGTGCGCATCGTTTAAGTTACATCCCTGCTTGCTGGAAGAGTGCTCAATATTTGAGGCAGATTTATGCAATGCTGTTACATTCCAGTAATTACCTGTCACAGAGTAACTGGGAAATGTGGTTTTGAATTAGGGTCACCAGCAGCAAGCCCCCAAAGTAGTGACAACAGTGACACCCATCAGAGTGGAGGCAGTGACATTGAAATGGAGGAACAGCTGATTAACAGAACAAAACACGTCCAGCAGCGACTTTCGGACACTGAGGTAAGAGTGCAAGTCTCACTCTGGGAATTTGGTTACTGAGTTGCCTGTTATTAGCTATTAAAATCATGCTTTATCTGTACTTGCTTCAAAACCACCTCAGACAAAAGTATTTCTGCATTTAAATTGTTTCAGTTAGGTTAATCTCTTAGTAATGGACAGCAGGATGTTGTTTGTGTGTAACGCTGGGGCTCTGTGCGCATGCAAAGTCTGCACGTACACCCTGTTAGCAACAAGGTAATGCAAAAAATCAATTATTAAATCTGAATCTTGCTTGGAGCATTTTGTCATCAGCAACCAAATTGAGAAAAAATGTATGGAAACTTGTAGATGTGACACATTTCCTCGTAAAGGAAGAAGGATGTTTGAATGTTGACAATGATATTAATTATGTATTTCCAGCGGTGCTTTATTTTCCCACCAATCTTATTAAAGAAACCTAAATAATTTCAGGAATCCATGCAAGGGAGCTCTGATGAGACAGCCAACAGTGGTGAGGATGGCAGCAGCGGGCCTGGGAGCAGCAGTGGCCACAGTGATGGATCCAGCAACGAGGCCAACTCCAGCCACGCCAGCCAGTCGGCCGGCAGCCCCGGCAGCGAGGTGCAGTCGGAGGACATTGCCGACATCGAGGCCCTCAAAGAGGAGGAGGACGAAGAGGAAGAAGACAGGAGTCACAATCCCCAGAAAAGCAGCAGGAGCACAGATCTACGGGGCAGGAAGCTGGAATCACAGACAGGCATTTGCCTGGGGGATGCGCAGGGGGCGTCGGAGCGGAGCGGCACCAGTAACGGGGTGGGCAAGGAGCACGTGTTTACCGCGGATGCCGTGCCGGCCGTGGATAATCGCATCCGCATGCTCGACGCCTGCGCCCACGCCGAGGACACCGAGCACGACATGGCAGGGGAGATGAGCGCTGCTCACATTTCACAGGGCTCTCAAGATTCTTGTATAACTCACACTGGGGACTTCCTTGGGGAAACTATTGGGAATGAATTATTTAACTGTCGACAGTTCATTGGGCCCCAGCACCACCACCACCATCACCACCACCACCATCACCACGATGGGTAAGCAGCTTGGCATTTCTTCTGACTCCTTCCATAACAGAAATGAAAGTGGTAGCAAAATCCTCCATTTGGGCAGAAATTGGTGTGTGGACTTTTTGCTGTAGCTCAGGATAATTTTATCTTACAGGGATGATCATTATTACAATTACACAGATACCTGATTCGTTGACATCTGATTAAAGGTTTCTCTTACATTTTGGTATTGAATAAATAAAACAGCATCGAAGAAAACGTTAAAAATATTTTTGAAAGTGCTGCATTTAGTTAACATTAAGAAGCCAAATCAATCCTCATGCTAGTGAGACCTTCAGTTTACTTATCTGTAGTTGTTTTTCCAATTCATACAAGGGCTGCTGTTCAAGCAGATGATTCATCCTGACTTTAGCTTTAGGGAGATGTCTGCTCACTTGTAGTCTGCTATAAACAACTTCCTCCTTGATATTGTCCATTCTGATATTCTTCTTTTACAGGCATATGGTTGATGATATGCTTAGTGCAGATGATGTCAGCTGCAGTAGTTCTCAAGTCAGTGCAAAATCAGAGAAAAATATGGCAGATTTTGATGGGGAAGAGTCTGGCTGTGAAGAAGAGCTTGTACAGATTAATTCCCATGCTGAGCTAACATCTCATCTTCAGCAGCACCTCCCGAACCTGGCCTCTATCTATCATGAACATCTGAGTCAAGGTAAGAATGATGAAAGAAAAACTGAAACATTTAGTTTGTCATTTTGAATTAATCTCCTGTAATTAAAGTAATGAAATTATTTTAGCCATTTAATTGTATTTGTCCAAAGAAACCATGATGACTGCTGAGAACTTAAATGTTTCTTCAAGAGATTAATTTTTGTGTCCGTGTTCATTTGTCAACACAGAAACATTCATTTGTGTTTAGCTGTGTTTTTGCTGTGTGTATCTTTTTAAATCCCCCACCTTCCCATTTCATCTAGAGCTTTGAATGCAAGTTAAAATAAATAAAGGCACCAAAGAACCTAGTAAGTGTTTTTTCTGATAGGTTATTCAAGTGTAAAGAAAGGTGGGACTGAAATGCAAGATTCTCTTTATTTACCTCTCCGAAACTTTCTGCAATTTTGGTGTTGGTGGGTCCACATTACTGTGATTTTGTACATTTGACATCATAAACTAACTTATAAATGAATTAACCATAATGGGCTCTAGAGAAGATAATTCTGGAAAAATGACTTAAAATATGACTTGATACTTTTGGGAGTTTTCTGTAAAGGGCATTTTATGCTATTTCATCTTACACTGCCAAATCTTCTGGTTTACTTCAGGGTGCAATTTAAGATACTCCTAAAACGCTTTTCAAAAATTATTATCATCTTTCCATATGCTATTTTGGCAGCTTTATTTTCTCTTTTATCCTCTTTTTAAACATAATGGAGAACAGAGTTGGTGAAGGGTTCATGTTTTCCTTCATTGGCCTGCAATAACCAAGATTGCTCTTGTCCAGCAGACAGCAAACCCAGTGCTGTTTATATATTTCCCTGAAGTAATTGAAGAAGAAGTTTTTATGGCAATAATTTTAGCCTGACATTGAAATTCTGGATTTTTTTTCTACACTGCAGAGTTGAATAAACTTCATAAATCTTTAAATCAGCGTATTTTTTCAGTATTTTCCGTAGATATTGCTTGTGTAGCTGAAGATTCAAATGACTGGTTGAGTATGAGGCCTTCAGTGCAGTTTATTTTTGACACCCCTAGTTTTGGATGTGCAAATAATTACAGTGCTCTGTGTGCAGTCTGAATTTTCTACTTGACTTTGCTGTTCTATGAAAATAGTATTAAACTGTAGATCAATGAATGGTGCCAGCTGTGGGCACAGAGAGGAAAGAATATGTCTATCAGTGTTTATGAAAACATGATGAGTTTCTAAAATCCTGCACTTTGATGTTTTAGCACATGGAAAAATGGTGTTTGTTTTTGCTGGTTTTGAGTTGGATGGAGGGAGTCTCAGTAGGAGGGGAGTTTATTGTAATGTGCTCCTTCCCTGCATTCCAGCCCTGGTGGTTATGGAGATTACTCCCTTTGGACCGTGGCACCACAGAAAGGCTGAAGAAATCTTTTAATTAATGTATGAATTAAATTACAAAGCAATTGCATCTGCAGTTCTCCAGTGCTGTTTTTAATTGCACTCTACCATTGGCCAAAAGCAGTGCAAATATTGGCCCAACTGCCCTGTTGGCTTCTGGCATGGTCTTTTAAGAACCCATATGTGAAAAAAGGCTGCAATTACAGTGTTGTTGCACTTTGAGATTGCCAAGTTAACAAATAAAATGTGTTGTTGTTTGTGTACTTAGGGAATAATGTTCAATTCAGATGGTTCCTTCTGTTTATTCACTAATGGCCTTTATGTTTTGTGCAGGACCAGCAGTTCACAAACACCAGTACAACAGCAATGCAGTGACAGACATTAATTTGGATAATGTTTGTAAGAAAGGAAATACCCTGCTCTGGGATCTGGTCCAGGATGAAGATGCAGTGAGTCGAGTACCAGAAAACACTATTAAAAAAACCCAAATAAATATATAATATTCACTGACCTTTCTTTCTACTTGCTGTAGATTCATCTCTCTGAAGGGTTAATAAATGAGGCAGAGAAGCTGCTCTGTTCTTTAGTGTGCTGGTTCACTGACAGACAGATTCGAATGAGATTTATTGAAGGCTGCTTAGAAAATTTAGCAAAGAACAGGTAACTTCAGTCATAAATTATCTCTTTTATAAGTATCTTATTTTTGCAGCATACCAGAAATCCAAGTTGGCTCTAACAGTTATTTCATTTTACAGGAATACAGCTTAAACTAGGCAAAAGCATAAGAATAAAAATAGTTTCTAAAGTGCTGTGGATGTTTCTGATGCTCCATTTCTTTTTTTCTTGGTGTCTTGACTTTCTCATTTTGTTATATCTGTTTGTTCTCCTTTGTGCCAGAGGTTATTGCCTTCCTGCTTTTGGTAAAATCAGGTCTGCACCTCAATCATTCAAGAGCAGGGTCAGGTGCCTTGGCCTAAGCATTTTATACTGAATAGTCAGATTTTGCACACAGGTGGCTGAGGAACAGGCAAGTTCTTTTCCACCAAGTCTGTTTTGGGGTCTGATTTCTCTGAGGCAGGAACACCTTGACCTCAGATAACTTGTTTTAATACCAGCCAAAGCTGTGAGGTTGTACTGGTGAAAGTGGAATTTGTTTTCATGACACAAATGACAAAGTTCTGGTGTTAGCTTTTGGCTGAGAGCTGCATTTGTGAGATGAGCTACAGGCATGCTGAAAGATTTATCTCAGCTGTGTGTCCAAGGAGTTCCGTGTAAAGAAATTGAAGTAAGCATAGTTCAGGTTCAGAAAACTTCTTGGTTGATTTGATGGGAGATTTCACAAGCGCAGGAAGGACACAGGCCTGTTGGAGCACATCCAGAGAAGTTGATGGGAGGGATGGTGCCCCTCTCCTGTGAGGAAAGGGTGAGAGAATTGGGATTGTCCAGCCTGGAAAAGAGAAGGCTTTGGAGTCACCTAATTGTGGCCTTCCAGTTCCTGAAGGGAGCCTGCAACGGAACATGGAGAGGGACTATTTCCAAGGGTCTGGAGTGACAGGACAAAGGGGAATGGCTTCAAATTGAATGAAAGTAGGTTTAGATTAGATATGAGGAAAAAAATAGTTGATTGTGAGGGTAGTGAGGCCCTGGCACAGGTTGCCCAGAAAAGCTGTGGATGCCCCATCCCTGGAAGTGTCCAAGGCCAGGTTGGATGGGGCTTGGAGCCACCTGGGACACTTGGAAGGTGTCCCTAACCGTGGCAGGGAATGAAATGAGGTGACTTTAAAATCCTTTCCAACCCAGATTACTCTATGATTTGTGATTTATAGTGCTTTCCATTAGTGCCTTCCTTTGGTTTGCTCACAGAACCTTACATTCTCAAAGGATTTTTGAAATCAATTATTTCAGTTTTGTAACAGTCTCGTGTTGTCATTGTTTCTTTCTCCCTCAGATCTGTAGTAGTTTCACTTCGTCTTCTTCCCAAGCTGTTTGGAACTTTTCAACAATTTGGGAGCAGCTACGATACGCATTGGATAACAATGTAAGTAGGCCCCTGTCCCAATGATGCAACAAATGGTGTTTAGGGGGCTCTTTGGCATATAAAAACCTTTGAAAGTTGAAGCATTTCTTAGCAGAGCAAACCATGTAACTCCGTGATCCAACTGACAGAACTTCTGGGAAAGATGACAGTGATTATCAGCAATTTTTCTTGGCCTTTTTGACATGACATATAAATATATGCCCAGTTCCAAGTTAGACTTTCTCTGAGTTATTAGTTTTCATGGGCTCAAAAAGGAGTGTTCTGTCAGTCCTGTGCCTGAAAATAACATAGGGAAACCTTAAGGATTGCAAGGAAAAAGAGAGTACAGTACAACTCCTGAATTTATGATGGATTAAAAACTGAATGTTTACTTTGGGGTTGTGTGTATGCTATTTTCCTGTAACAGCTGTCTGCTTTCTGTGGCTTTTCTGATATTTTTAAGCAAACCATAATACTTTCTGTCCTTTAAATTGCAACAGGTGGGCAGAAAAAGAACTAAATATGATGAAGCTTTTCTTTGATAATTTGGTACACTACATCCAGGCAGTCAGGGAGGGACGACACAAACACGCGCTGTAAGTACACAGCTGACTTGGAGTGTTTGACATTTTATATGTTTAACCATTTCTGCTTTCTTCTGTTGCTGCTGCTGTGTTTTTGTAAGTAAATACTTCCTTAGGGACTTTTCCCTGCTTAGGGAGACAAAAGTCTGTAAAAACATTTTAAATAGCTCATTTCTCTTAAAAAAACCCCCCCAACTCTCATGTCATTTTTTGTTAGATGTCATGTCGAATGTTTGTGTGCAAATGAAACATGAAGGTTTTGATATTCAAGTTAATTTAAAGTGATTTCATATTCTAGAACTATATAAATGTTTTAGTTTTTAAATTTGTCATTAGCCTTTGCATAATTCTTTCATTTAAATACACCCATCTGCACTTTTGAATCTGTGTAATTAAAATCAGGTGTATATCAACAAACAATACAATTTCCAGCTCCCCAATGCCAGAGGAAAAGGCTGTTCATGTTTTGACAGATGTCAAAGTCCATATGGGCACCCACATCTGAAAAATGTTGGTATTTATATGTCCAATTTAACTTCTTCAAATCTAACTTCACCCTTTATGTTAGATGTTGCTTTAGTGAGGAATTACTTAGGAAGGTGGGATCCTTTGAATTCAGGTAAAAAGAGAAATTGTTCTGCTCCTTTTACCATCAAGCTTATTAAAAAATGTATATATAAATGTATATATAGAAATAAAGTCAATATTTTTATATAAGTTGCGAAAATATTTTTATAAAGAATAAGTATCATTTGGGATTGGAAATTCAGAGTTGAAATATTGGTATTTTACGACTAAGGGGAAAAAATAAGGTAGATCCTCCAAGGTGACTAAATGATATAGTGAAATTGGACTGTAAGACAAAAAACTCACTCCCATCCTCCTTCTCAGTTCCTAAAAAGAAAAGGACTTTATCTAGTGACAACTATTGTATGATTCTGCTGTTTGGAGTGATTCTGCAACATCTTCAGCTGGGCTTTGGGCCATACACTGAACTAGAAATTCAGAAAGAAACTTACAGAGAAACAATTATTTATGCTTTTAAGAGGCACATGGATGAGTAGGAAAGAAATTATGGCAATAAACAACAAAACAAACTTCTATTTTTTGTCCAAATTTTCATTTAGATACAGCCACAGTGCAGAGGTTCAGGTTCGTCTTCAATTCCTGACGTGTGTGTTTTCAACTCTGGGATCTCCAGATCATTTTAGTGAGTATTTGAGGTTATCTTACCCCAGAGTAAGGCAAAAATACTTCTTAGTAATCCATGTCAGCTTAATATGTTATTTTAAACATACAATTTAAAATAATCTCTGAGGCAGTTTCAAAAGAAGGAAGATTTTCTAGCAAAAGTAAAGAACCAACATTGGAGTTCAAATTCTGTTGCAATTCTGTGAGAACAAATTTTCATGTTCTCTGTGCTGCAGTTTTTCTAAATAATAGGATTGTGGTAATTACTAAAGGAAGATAATACATTATGTACTTATGGGCTTTGGTTTGTGTCCATAATGTTCCCAGAGATCTTTTACTGGAGTACTATATTCCGAAAATAAATAATTCTTTATATTTTAGGACTGTCAGAAATTAATCTTCCATATGAAGAAAGAAATTACACTTTGTACAATTGATATTTGGGTGGTCTCACTACAGAGAATCAAATTGTCATACAACACATTTATATGCTGTGACCTGACAGAAATGCTCTGATTTTTCTGTGTATTTTTGGATTCTGTGGAATATTTGGTGTTCTAAAGGAGTAGTTAAAAATACTTCCCTAATTGTAGGGTTGAGTTTAGAACAAGTGGACATCTTGTGGCACTGCTTGGTAGAAGATTCTGAATGTTATGATGATGCACTACACTGGTTCTTGAATCAAGTACGGAGTAAAGACCAGCATGCCATGGGTATGGAGACTTACAAGCATCTTTTTTTGGAAAAGGTATGTACAGAGTTCATTGCCACCTTATAGTTCCAATAAGAGTGTTTCATTCCATATCAACGCTGTTGAATGTATTTAAAATTATTTCTATGGAAATTATCTCTTCAGTAGTTCCAGGAGGGCCCTGCTTGTCATGCAAAGGTTTTTCTCTGCTTGGAGAGAGGAGGGAAATGGATTAGTGGGAATTCTTTTCACACTACAATTTACCTGAGTGCTTCTTTACAAATTGCCCATGTGTTCTATTTGCAGCTGTGTAGCACTTTATTTCAGTTTGGGGAAAAAAAAAAAAAAAAACAACAAACTTGCACAATACTATAATTTGCATTATGTTGTACAGCTCAACCTGACTGAAAAATGGAGTTTTCTTTTTGGGTGGGGCCTACAAATCTCAGCAGTACAGCCACTGGAGAGACAAACATGCAGAGCTTTCTCCAAGGGATTCCATCCATCTATTTTGACAGATGACATTACAAAATGGATAGAATGTGCAATAATTAATATGGTCTCGTTCTTTCCCAAGGTTATACAGGCTTTTGTCTAGTTTTGGACATGTATAAGTTTTTTTGGATGGGTGTCACCTATGCTAACAAATTCTCCTGCTGTTGATAAGTTAAGCAGCTGATGTTAAAATGAAATACCTTTTTTCCCCCTCTGCATTGTTACAGTTCAAATCTGTGGTGAAGTGAACTATTTAAGCCAATTATAGATGATATTTTAATTGTATCTAGAACTCAGGGTATGATCTTTTTCAAAACCAGATCTCTTTGATCTCCTGCATTTGAATGTGATTAATAGTAACAGCTATTAGTAATAACACTGCTAGTGAAATAAAGCCCCTGTAATTGCTCCCTGTTCCACCAGTGACATTTTTTTTTGCATTTGTTTAGATGCCACAGCTAAAACCTGAAACTATCAGTATGACTGGCCTGAACCTCTTCCAGCATTTGTGTAATTTGGCCCGGCTGGCTACGAGTGCTTATGATGGTGGCTCCAACTCCGAGGTGAGCCTGGATTCTGTCTCTTGCTTTTCTTCTCTCTGGCACGTATGGATTTTGTCTCTCAAGGCAAAGAGGGGAAACCATAAAAATGTGATACCTGCTGCCTGCATCTCTTTGTGCAGTTTCTCATATTTTATCATAAATGAACCGTATCCACTGTTGAGTTTAAAAAATCGGTTTGTAACATTTACTTCTCTAGTGAAGAACAGTCAGATGACATTCTGTTAGTCATACTTAACTCTGACTAGAAATCAGTTGTAAAATGTGTCTCCATTTATGTATTATGTGCTTTAGAAGTTTTTTATTCAGAGCATTTACCTCATAAATAAAATTATATTTAGAATATATTCTCTGAATTGATTTGAGGCATTTTTTTTCTTTGCAACGAATACCGATTAAAGTTGTGGTTTTTATGGCTTCATTTGAAAGTATTCCTGTTTGTCAAAAATGAAAATTCATTATTTTGAATTTCAACCAGTTCTCCTCATGTTGTAGACTTAGAAAATGTTTCTGAAAAATTGAGAGTTTTGTAGTAATTGGTGTCTGCAGTGATGACACTGCAAGCAGTGGAAAAAATGGTATTGTTAGTGATTGAGTCAAGGGGTAAAAAGAATGTCTCATATCAGAAAACCCTCAGTCCCAGTAAAATAATGAGGCAATGTTTTGTTTCTGTTCTTGTTTTCCTTTTGTCACAGCTGTGTGGCATGGACCAGTTCTGGGGCATAGCTTTAAGGGCACAGTCTGGTGATGTCAGTCGAGCAGCCATCCAGTACATCAACTCTTACTACATCAACGGTATCAACTTTATTTTTTTTTTCTGTTTAAAGTGCTTTAAAAAATACCCAGCACTATCCTTTTATTATTCTTAGTATTAAAATGTGTTGTTCCAAAGCTGTGCCTATAAATTGACTTGAACTGGTATTACAGGTAAAACTGGTCTGGAAAAAGAACAGGAATTTATTAGCAAGTGTATGGAGAGTCTGATGATAGCTTCGAGTAACCTGGAGCAAGACTCTCATTCAAGTCTGACCATTATTGAAAGAGGGCTCTTAATGCTGAAAACACACCTGGAGGCTTTTAGGAGAAGGTAAAAAACTCTGTTGATATATTTGGATGCAGAATTTACTTCTATTCCTCTTACCATAATAATGAGTTTGTTAAGAGTGATTATTAATTTAAGGAATGGTTTCTCTGTGTAAAGAAGGGACAGTAGGGAATAATTGTGAAAGGTAATAAAGTTTAAACAGTTACCAGAGTTGGCCCTTGTTCTTGTATAAGTATGTGTGGATGTGTTTGTGTTTTCCCATCCCTCACCAAAGAAACTTCTTAAAAGTTATTTTAATTTTATTTGAAAAATAGTGAGGATGTCAATAACTTCCTCTTATTGAAAAAAACTCAAAACAGCTATTAGCAGGTTTTGTCTTTCTCTCTTTGTTCAGCAAACATTTGTGTTAAATAGGCTTTGGCAAAAACATTCTTTGCATGTTTTTCCCTGCTTCCTAAGGTTTGCATATCACCTGAGACAGTGGCAGATTGAGGGCACTGGCATCAGTAGTCACTTGAAAGCCCTGAGTGACAAACAGTCTCTACCTCTAAGGATTGTCTGTCAGCCAGCTGGACTTCCTGACAAGGTGTGTGAAGTTCCTTTCCGGGCACACCCTACCCTGTTAAATGCTAGTAATCCCATAGCTCTCTTCGGAAAAATAAAACACCTGTTTTCTTTCAGATGACCATAGAAATGTACCCTAGTGATCAGGTGGCTGATCTCCGAGCAGAAGTCACCCACTGGTATGAAAACTTGCAGAAGGAGCAGATAAATCAGCAAGCACAGCTTCAGGAGTTTGGCCAAAGCAGTCGCAAAGGGGATTTCCCTGGTGAGCTGTTCCTACCTGGAGATTTTCCCTTTACAGCTTAAATGATTGTGGGTTTCCCCCCGCCCCCCTCCAGATATCCCAGCTGAGCAAGCATTTTGATTTATTTTCTTTAGCTTTAGTTCTAATTAGTATCACCCTCACTTCTAATTAAGTCTTGTTTCTTAAGCACTACCATTACATTGAAATAGCAAAGAAAATGTAAATCCTGTAAATCCTTAAATCTGTCCAAGTTCCACATTCCAGTAGATTTCCCCCCACATTATTTTTTTTCTTGTTGTTTGTATTAAGTTATTTTCTGTGAACTGGAGATTCTGCTGCACATGACTTGATAAAATTCTACATTTCTGTTCATCTTACTCTGTATTTCACCTGATTATTACACTTCTGGCTCTGCTATTGATTCAGTTTGAAGCCACAATTCAAATTCATAATTTATGCTCTGTACACATGTATTCCAGTCAGGTGGAAGATCTTCCTTATTCCTGCAATTGCTTTTTAATTTATGGTCATCCATATGATCATCATTTATGGTAACAGAAATGATTCTTCATCCTGCTTTGAGGCTCCTAATTTGGAATGTCACCTTGCTTTGTATGGAGAATATGCATCCTGTTGTTGTTCCCTCTTAGTGTTTTTGTGGGTGAATGAAAATTCTTGCTTTATCCTTCAGGAGGATGTTTTCTAAATCCTCCTGATGTTATATATGACAGCATTCTTACCAGTTATTGCTGTTCAAAATGTTTTCTGAATTACCTTTGTTTTCTCAGTTTTTCTTTCTTGTTATAAGCATGAGTTAGCATGTAATGAATAATTATCTGACTAAATTCTGTACATGAGCAGCTCTTTCCAACACCACTATTAGTATATGTTTAAACATGATTCAAACTTGCTTTTCACAGTTTAACAACTTCCGAAAAACAATGTGAGTAAACCAGACTGAATTTTGGACACGTTAATTGCCTTCTTTGTAAAATCCTTTACCAGCCACTCATCAGAAGCAGTTTTAGTAAAGAAACTGTTTTGTTTTCCAAACAGCAGAAAATACTTTTTTTGTAATTGGCATTTAGAATCGTGTGGTCTTGTTGGGCAAAGTGTGCTTGTAAGAAGAGAGGCTTGATTGTCTGCACCAAATGGAATTTAATTCTTAATCTTGTAATTGTTCAGGTTTCTTGTTCAGTGTTGAGTTCTTTGCAGGGTATTCTGTTTTTCCCTTGAAGTGGGTGTGACTTCTTTGGTTCCAACTACATTTAAGTAAGATTAATCATTGCTTCTTTGACTTGACCACAAGTGCGTGGTACAAAGGGATTTTGTTGATTGATCACAATAATTTTCCATTATCATTCTGTGGCATAGTGTCATTTACTACAAAATATGGAAGGTGTGTTTAAATTTGTATTATAAACACTTTTCACTACAAAGCTGGATATTGTAAAGGTTATTTGTGAATACATGCAAGTAAATTTAGTTGATTTTAATAACCACTTCTCCTAAGGAAATGACATCAAGTTTTTGCCTCTATGAAAACTGTGAAACTGAAACTATGATTCCAGAATTTTGCTGAACCAGGCTTTTATCCTAGGTGGCCTCATGGGACCTGTGAGGATGATTTCATCTGGGCATGAACTGACAACTGACTACGATGAGAAAACGCTCCATGAGTTGGGCTTTAAGGATATGCAGGTACTGGCAGCATGAGAGCAGTCACTGGAAACAGTGGCCAGGGCTTTGCTGTTGTGTTCTGCGGCTGATTGCTGTATGTGGGGCTGATACCAGCTCAGGAGTGCAGGCTCCCCAGCCTCAGGGGCAGAATCAGGAGTGCAGCTGCACCATGAATGCCTTAAGTCACCGCAAATCCAAACTTCATTTGTGGCAGTTGCTGGAAATTGCTGCAATGTAAAGATTTGACTACAAAACAAAAAAAAAAGTCTTTAGGTTGTTTAATTCTGATCCTTGTGAGAGCATTCCATGGCTTGTCATAAAGTTGCCTCTGTGCTCCTTGTGTCTGTGTACTCCAGATGGTGTTTGTATCCCTGGGTGCCCCCAGGAGGGAACGGAAAGGTGAAGGTGTCCAGCTCCCGGCTTCCTGCCTACCTCCTCCTCAGAAGGACAACATTCCAATGCTTCTGCTCCTGCAAGAACCTCATCTTACTACCCTGTTTGATTTGTTAGAGATGCTGGCCTCTTTTAAGCCTCCTTCTGGAGAAGTAGCTATGGAAGATAGTGAGGTAATTTAGAGTAATTTTATTAGAACAATTACATTTAAGTCTTATTTAATTGGTTTTCCTGTGAAGCCTATTTTTTGTCTATTCTGTTCAGTTGCTCCAGATGTTCATTGCCTGTGTATTCACATGTGGTAAAATCTTAATAATTTTCCTTTTTTTCTTAGCAGCATTGTTCTGATACATTTTAATGTTCTAGATGTTGTAGAAACTATAAAAACAATTCTTAAGAAACAATATTGATTGTTTAAGTAGACACGATGACTCATAATGGGAATTGGCATGAAGAAAGGTTTGGAAAGTTTTATTGCAGAAACCCAAACTTTGTCTTGTATGCCATCATTAGTTTGAGGGAAATGAAATCATATATAGTAGATTTGAACCTGTAATTTATTTATGAGTTTTATCTGCATTTAAATATTCCAAAATATGTAATATGATTTAAACATCATGTAACTTAGTTTCTTGCAAGTGGAGACTTCAACTATCATGTCCGAAGTATGGATTAACTTATTAGATAGTAAACAGCTTCTTAATTACAAATAAATCTGGTTTTGGGGTTTGAAATGTCATTTTCTCAAAGAAGTTCACAGTAAGAATGGTTGTGGTTTGGTTTGTCAGAGTGCAAGGTGTGAAGAGCTGCATCTCCATGCAGAAAACTTATCCAGACGTGTCTGGGAACTGTTAATGCTCCTACCAACGTGCCCTAATATGCTGCAGGCATTCCAGAATATTTCTGATGAGCAGGTGAACAAAGTTTTACATGTTTATCTTTATTATACTTGAGCTTTTTAGCATCCATTGTTTTAGCTGAATTTTCCCCAAATAGGAATGTTATATAGTAAATATGTTAAATGTGCTGAGACAAGAGTAAACCTAATAAATCTAGAACTAAACAGAGGTGTCAGCTTAGCTCCCAAAGTTTTTTTTTATCATTTATTTTCAAAATTTATTTTATAAATTAAAAGAATAGTCAGTACTAATGAGTCTTACTTGGATTGAAAGAGCAGTTTCTTCAGCTGCAGCCTGGCTTTAACACCGTGGCTGTTGTGATACTTTTGTACTCTCTTGCCTCAGTTCACAGCATGGGTTGCTTGGAAGCAGAGTTGATTCCTTGTCCTACAGATGAAAATATTATTCAGTCTCTTCAATGAAAAGTGGTTGAAATTACGTCCTGACAGATTTTAGATATTACAGCTCTTTATGCACACAGGCATCAAATTTTTGGTGGCAGTTACAGTGTGACATTTGCTTTCATGTAATTTAAAATTGTTTGTCTTTTAGCATATAACGATGTTGCCTTTTTGTTATTCAGATTGTTAACCGTGTATAGAAATATACACGTATAGAAATATGCTTGAAATGGTTTAATTTTAGATAACAGATGAAATTAAACCCCAAATAATTTGTCTGTGCGACTTGAAAAATCCTCTCTGTGAATTTTTAGGTAGATGAGCCTTACATATAATTGTATTCACTTTTTTCTATCTTTTTTTTTTTCATCTTTTAAGGGTAACGATGGCTTTAGCTGGAAGGACCTTCTGCGAATAAAAAGTGCCCATAAACTTTTGTATGCCCTGGAAATTATTGAAGCTTTGGGAAAGCCCAACAGGAGGATAAGGCGTGAATCTACGGTAATTTTCTTGCACTGGATATCCGTGTCTCTCTGAACCAAAGCACATGTTGATGATTGATTTTATAATGTTACAATTCTTTGAGCTGTTTTTACAGTTAATCTTGTTTATCTTTAGGGAAGTTACAGTGATCTTTACCCTGACTCAGACGATTCAAGTGAAGATCAAATAGAAAACAGTAAAAACACATGGAGCTGCAAGGTTTGTTTTTCCTACACTGTTCTGTGATAACTAAGACAGTTTTCAAGAGAGATATAAAATAAAAACCCCTGTAAAACATCTGTCCAAAAATCTTTATCTCAAATTTAGGGATAACATTTGGGAATTTTTCTGTGTTGTCAGGCTTGGAAATTTGTCATAGCCATGTACAATTATTTCATTTGTTTTCATAAAATATCTAGCTGAACAGTTTATTGTTTATTTATTAATTCATAAAGCTTAGGTTGGTACGTAACTGATCTTAATGGTATTTCTCTATCTGCTTTTTCTCACATTGGTTCCATAATATACTTACAGTTTGTTGCTGCTGGAGGACTCCAACAGTTACTGGAAATTTTCAATTCTGGAATCCTAGAGCCTAAGGAACAGGAATCATGGACTGTGGTAAGTGTTCATTCAACCTTTCTCTCCAGAAGAACATTGCTGTTACTTGTAAAGACTTTTAATACTTTGAGCCTTGTTGCGGTTATCTTTCTGTTGTGAAATAGATCCATTCTCTGAAACCACCAGAGTCTATGTAGTAGCATCTTTTTTTTTTAATATTTTATGTTCCTGGAAGAGTTTATTTTAAAAAAGAAAATATATATACTTCTGCTTTTTTATGTTTTAAACCACCCTTCCTGTTTTTCTATGGATTTTGGGGGGATTTATCCATTCTTAAAATTGTAGCTCATGGAACCTCAGAGGGAAAAAAACCTGGGTTCTTTCCTCAGGAATGATTGCAACTGCATTGATATTACTATAACAGATCATACTTCTTTAAAGAAGTCAAAAGGAGCCAAACAAGAATGGAGTATTTATTTTTGCTCTTTTTTCTACCTTTTTTTGGGAAGGTTGTTATTTGGAAAATTATTTATTATGGTCTGTTAAAAGCAGTAATCTGTTAGTTATCTTTCCTTTGTCTAAGAGGCCAAGAAATACCATTTCCCCTTGCTGTCAGTGAGACAATTAGCATAGTGGCTGTGGTGTTAATAAAGACACTTTTCAATAATGAACATGTTATATAAGAATGACTACTAATCATATTTTTCATTATTAATCTATCATTAGTTTGAGCTAAATTCAAGTTACTTCTAGTTTTTTATCCTTTATACCTTGCTGAGGTTTTCAGTCAAAAATTCCATGGCAGGCATTGAATGATGTGTAAAATAAGTTCCTCAGAATTGAAGATGACTTTTCCTTCCCCTTCCCAGTGGCAGCTGGACTGTCTTGCTTGCCTGCTGAAGCTGATCTGCCAGTTTGCAGTGGACCCCTCAGACCTGGATTTAGCTTATCACGACGTCTTTGCCTGGTCTGGGGTAGCCGAGAGCCACCGCAAAAGGACGTGGCCGGGCAAGTCCAGGAAGACAACAAGTGACCACGTCAAGGGCCTTCATATCCCTCGGCTGACAGAGGTGGGAGACACACAGAGATTCTGTGAGCCTCTGAAAATTATTGCTTTTCAAAAAGAGTAAATGTGAAGTCTTTATTGTAGTAATAAAATCACGTAGTGCAAAAAGTCAGTAGTACTAATTCATATCAGTAATATAATTGATTTCTTACTTGTTCTCTAGTAAAGTATTTGAATAGCTTCAAACTGGCAACTGAAAGGTGTTTTGGTGATTGGTGAACACATTAATTGGGAATTCAGAATTCCAGTGCTTTGTCTCCATTTCTTAGATTTTGTTTCCTAAATTATCAGTCCTTTTTTACAGTAGCATATTATTATTAACCTATGGTTATAACATGAGCTGCCCTTGTCCTTGCTAAATGCATTTTGGATTGCTTTAATAAACACTAAAATAACTTTATTAGGGATATTTGAGTGAGTGGGAACTTACCTGCAGCTGTAAACCTTCCTACCAGATTCCTACATGCTGATTTCCTAAAGCAGGCCAAGTACATGGAATATTTTGGCATCAGGAAAACATTCACTGTAAATCAACTTTCTTGGGCACAGGACCAGCTGTGACTGCCAAAAAGTGCAGGTCTGAACTCTGAGCTGGAGCCAAACTTCCCCTTTTTTATACCTGGAAAGACCTTAACTATTCTATAAATATCAGCCATTTTTGACAAAACAAATCCCTAAATCACCAGGGCTACAGGGAATTTACCAAATGTATTACATTTTTTAACATGTAACTGCTGCTGTCATTTCCTCTAACTGGTTTAAAATTTTTAGTTGTCAATTGATTAATAGTTTTGGTTGCTGTGGATTTGATATTTAAATATTTTAAGATTTTCTTCCGACTTGAATTTTAAAATTCTGTGTAGTCTGTCAGGTTTGCTGAAGTTGACTATTTTAAGGGAGTGTTTAATCAATAAAATGTGTTGATCACAGAGATAGGCAAAATTTAAGTGTCTAGCCTCATTCTCAGCCCTATCTCCTCAAACCTAAGGTTTTTAAAAGGCTATGAGTACTTTATGTTTAAAAAAATACCATGTTTTTACTAAAAGGATTGAATAAATGGCTGATTTTCCTATTCAGTTGAATTGTCTTCCTTAGAGAATGAAATTATAGCATCTAGACCTAGTCAGTGAAACATGGGATTTTAGCTGTACTTTAATAAAAGCAGTAAATTGTTAACTGTGAAGATGCTGTGCTTTCCCTCTGGCGCTTCCTCCTCTGCACAGGTGGGTTTATTTAGATTCACACAGTGTGTATAATTGAAAAGCAGATCAAAAAGCTTGTTGTTATATTAACTTTTTTTTTCTTTTTTTTTTTTTTCTTTTTTTTTTTCTTTCGACTTCAATTTTTAAAGGTGTTTCTTGTACTTGTCCAGGGAACCAGTTTGATTCAGCGACTTATGTCAGTTGCTTATACATATGACAACTTGGCACCTAGGTACAATATCTTTTTATTTTTGTGATAAAGCTGATCGAGTGTTGCTCATTTCCATCGCTGCTTTAGTTCAGGAATCCGGGGCTCTTCCAGCTGTGGTCCCCATTGACAGCCACATCACAAACTCAACTCCAGAGGCTGTAGACTTGCTTTTCTTAGTCACCTCCTGCAGTGGCAGAGAGGAGAGGGGTGACAGCTCTGTGGTCAGGGTGTAAGGCATGGATGTATAAATTATATATGATGTAGATTCTCATGCCAAAATCCCTTCTTCATTTTGTCCAGAGCATTCTCAATTTCAAGGCAGCGTAAAGGAGAAATTAAAATAAATTCACTTTCATGTTGCTTAATCATCTGCCGGTTTTGACTTATTTTTTCCATCCTGCTGATACTGAAGGCAAAATCTGACCTATTGAAGATTTTGGTCCTGTTGCCTTTTTGTCCTGAGAAAAGCAATTCTGTGTAAGGCTGCATTGTGGCAGTCAGACTCATGCTGGGGAGGTCAGGTTTTTGCTACATTAGTGTTGTAGAATTGATTCCAAGTGATGGATAGTTGTTTTACCATATTTTTAAAAGATTGTTAAGGATGGTCCAGTCTGCAAGCGTGCTTAACTTTGACCTCTAGCTGAGTTGCAGGAATAATTTTTAAGTATATATGCTGTATTTTTGGTTTCATAACCCTTTATTGTAGTTAATAAAAATGGAAGCAAATAAATATAAACATTTGAAGTTTGCAAATGTTTATGCAGTGTGGTTTCTTTCTGAAGAAAACTAGATTTCTTCTATATGGGTCAGTTCTTAGCTCTGACATCTCTATTTTGGATAAAATAAAGGGACTGTGGCTACTTCCTGACTTTTAATCTTGTAGTCAGTAAGGCTTTTATGGGGATGACTTGAAGGTTTGCATAAATTTATTATTGTTGCTAATTTTGAATACTGCAGTCCTTTTAAGATGAATGATTTTCCAAGTGGTTACTTAAGAGTAACTGTGTTGTGCCTTGTGTGTACTGGTATTTCTGAGTGATAATCTGTTATGTTCTGTAACAAAATTCATATGGTTTTCTCTTCTTCCCGTCAGGGTGTTGAAGGCTCAATCTGATCACAGGTCAAGGCATGAAGGTGAGTGCTGCAAACCAGCTGTGTCAGGAACTAATAATAGGGACAGCAAACTGATGATAATTTATGGTTTTGATTTAGTCCACCATTAGAGTGCTGGAAAATCGTTTTATCCCACGGAAATATCCATGGTTTCTGAGTGAAATCCAGCCCGAGTTTTTCCCCTTAGCTAATTTCGGGCCTAAATCCAGTCCGGGTTTTCCCCCCAGTCTGGATTCAGGGTGAAATCAGGTCTCGGTTATTCCCCGATCCAGTCTCCAGGGGAAATCCAGTCCGTGTCGCCGCAATCCGGATTTTCTGTGAAATCCCGTCCAGGTTTTTCTCTGAGCCACTTCCCAGGAGGAACCCAGTCCCGTTTTCCTTCAGTTCTAATTCCAGGAGAAATCCAGTCTGGTTTTTCTTCAGTCCTGATTCCAGGTGAAATCTGGTCTGGTTTTTCTTTAATCCTAATTCCAGGTGAAATCTGGTCCAGGTTTTCTCCCGATCAAGTTTCCCAAAGAATTCCTCTCTGGGTTTTTCCTGCTCCTGTTTCTGGCTGAAATCTCAGCCAGATCTTCCCGATCCATTTCCCAGGCTAAATCCCATCCGTATTTTCCCCCATTCCTGCTCCCACCCCTGATCCCCAAATTTTATCCAAGTCCAGGAAGGGGGAAAATTCAGTTTTATTTTGGGAGTGAAGCTGGGGTAAGGGTTGGAAGCATCTTCTGCTCAGTGAGCTTTTCCATGGGCAGCAGCTGCTTCTCTCTTGCCGAAATATTTCCTATTGTGTTTGTGACAGAAATTCCTTCTGAGAATTTTGAGCTCAAGTTGCATCAATGAGGAGAACAGCAAATTCAGACAAATCCCCTACAGCACTTTATGTATTATTGCATTAATACCGATGGCAGAGGTATCCAGATAGGATCCTCTCAAAATCCATCACTTTGCAAAAAGGAAAATAAGAAAATCAGGTGGAAGTTAAGAAGACAAGGGGCCTCCCAGGAATAAACTCTTGTTGGACCTGAAAAATTGAAATTAGACCTTATTGCAACAGCAGCTTTCTTTATTCTGGATTTCCTTACAAAGACACTACCTAAGAATTTCCAGAGTTACTCAGGAGCTGCAAGATGGTTGCAATGGAACTTTTGTGTGAGGCAACACAGAAGTGGCCACAGAAATTAGTACTAACCAGGAAATAAGTGTGAAGATGTGATGCAAAGCACCAGCTCACAGGTTAAAAAGGATTCGGAAAGGACTGTGCCCCTCACTGGTAATATTTAATCTAACTGGATGATCACCATTAGTACAGTGGTCAGTGTTTAATCAGCATATTGATAAAACTCAGAGGTTTTTGTGTATCCTAAAGTGCCAAGAATGATTTTATCTTTGCTGTTCGTGTGGCTGAAATA
Organism: Sterrhoptilus dennistouni; assembly: GCA_013397095.1. NCBI lineage: Eukaryota > Metazoa > Chordata > Aves > Passeriformes > Zosteropidae > Sterrhoptilus > Sterrhoptilus dennistouni. The sequence goes on from VWZU01017691.1 coordinate 111,313, forward strand.
AATGTCATTTTGGACGGTGCAACCCTTCTACCCAAAAAGCCTTTACTCTTGCATACAGTGGGATTTTTCTCCTCCTCTTTCAGTCACTCACTATTCCATGTGGCTCTTGGTGAGCTGGGCTCACTGCTGCTCCTTGGTGAAATCCAGTCTCGCTGACAGTGACCATTTGCAAGACTGGCTCAAGAAACTCACCCTTCTTATCCCAGAGGTATGGTAATGGGGAGGTTTTTGCATTCCTAATTAGTGTCATTAACTTTGGGTTGCCATTAAGCTCAAGACATGTGTTTTCCTGCTAAAAGTAGCAAGATCTGCTTCAGTTACTTGCAGTGCTGTGTAAGAAGTGATCATTAGAAGGTGGCATGTCTGTGGTCAGTGGCAAACCAGGTTATAAACTCTCACCTTTCTCCTTGACTTCTGTTTGAAGGTCATTTTTTTCATTGTAATTTGTTAAAATTTCTGGGTAATTTGTTGAAATTTCTGGGTGATGCCACCTGACTTGAATTAGCTTAAGTGTACTTCCCTCGTTATGATTTTTTTACATTATTACATTTTTTTTTTACTATTTATTTTTCTATAATTAGAATCACAAAATTAGGTGAATGAGAATTGATACAAAAATCTTCATCACAACCAAAGCTTTGTCTAGTTTTAAGTAATTTCTTCTCATGTAATAAAGGCTTAAAAATTGCATTAGTTATATTCAGAGTAGAATTTTTTTTGTATTTACTGGTGATTGCTTAAAGGTGCAAGGTGGCCATGATATGCTAATTCTTATCAGTTGCTTTATTACTCCAGCACAGAAAAAGCTTACAGGTTGGCTCCATTTAAAATCCTTGGAAATGACAGAGTGCAAACTTCCAAAGCTTGATTAGACTGTGGACATTTTTCTTCTTAAAAGAAAAAAGAAAATAGTTCTTCTATGAAATTAAATTAATTAGTAGTTATGAAGGAGTAAGGGTAAATTCAGGATTCACATAGGCTTTCCTTGATTTGCCAGATATGTTATTTTCTATTCTAGTCACTGTAATCATTCCCATAGAAAATACATAACCTGAGACACAGGGCACAGACAAATCATCTTTTTACTTAGAATAGTATTTCTTGCATTGTTCTGTAAGCAGTTTAAATGCATATTCTTTGTAATACCTGTTCTAGAAAGACACATGCAGCCCTGATAACCTCATAGATATTATGACAGGAATTCATCTACCTATGAAAGAAAAGCATACCAAAAAAAAACAAACCTTCCAAATAACATGTGTAATCATGTAACTGTATTATTTTTCCTAGACTGCAGTTCGCCATGAGTCTTGCAATGGTTTGTACAAATTATCTCTCTCTGGCCTGGATGGGGGAGACTCAATCAATCGCTCCTTTCTGCTGCTGGCTGCATCAACCTTGTTAAAATTTCTCCCTGATGCTCAAGCTCTGAAACCAGTTAGGGTAAGAATTTAAGAACTGACAAGACTTTCTCAAAGATAAATTTAAATATACTTTTTTTTTAATATAAAAACTAAAAATGGTAGCCCATTATCCTTGTGTCTGACATGCTGTTTCAGATACACAGAGAGATGAAGGCTTCTGGTTTAGACGTTCCAGAAACTTTCCAAAAGTGGTTAAATTGTGACACTGCAGTAATTTACAGCTTGGCTGTGCCTGGAGAAATGCAGAACAGCTTTTAGGAAGCGTTCTTGTTCTTAAATTTCCATGTCCATGTACACAGATATTTTAAAAAAAGAGTTAAATTAAAACAAGCTACAGAAAGTTTTGCAATATTTATCTCTTTTTCAGGAGAGTTGAAAATTAGAGATGTATTAACTAATTAAAGGAGAGTTGAAAATTAGAGATGTATTAACTAATTGAAATCAGCCCAATTTTCTCATGTTTTGTCCAGTCTAATCCTGAATATTTTTGTGATTTGCAGTGGGTGGGATGAACTCCACAGTATTCTACGAATCTTTTACAGGTCAGGCAGATTGTCCAGACAATTTTTCAAGAGAATTATAAATATTGCAGAAGAAAAATAGAGCACACGCTGCTACCGTTGTACAATACATTGTTTTTATACTTACCTTAGAGGCTTGAAGAAAGTAATACTCTTGTAACACAGTTACTGGCTTCACTGTGGTTTTTTAATACAGTTATTTTGTCTTCTGCTTCAGAACAAAAGCAATTTCTTTCCACAGATAGAGGATTATGAAGAGGAAACTGTGCTGCGACCTGGTTGTAAGGAGTATTTTTGGCTGCTGTGCAAACTGATTGATAACATTCATGTCAAAGATGCAAGTCAGGTAGGTTTGCCTTGCATTCATACCAATGTTTATTGCTTTTACTTTGTGTCTTCAGACATTTTTCTCTGCTGTGGGCAGCTCTTGGATGTTTTCCATCTCCCAGTTTACCCTGATGTGTATTTAGGAGCTCTTGGAAGCTTCTGGTGGTGAGTGTGGAGGGTCAAGAAAGGGGGTTGTTATAACAGACAAAGAAGGTGAACTTAGATGAAGGTCACAGATGTGGGAATGCTGTAATTATCTGTGAGATTCATTGTTGATAATTCCAGTGTGTTCCAAGGAGCAGCTAATCAAGTATTTGATTAAAGCTGAAAGAGTTAAATTCAGTTGACAGCCACTTAGCATAAGTTGGATAACTTATCTTACAGCATGCTTGAGAATGAGTTTTAATTATGTCTGTTTCTATGTGTGCAGTAATAAAATTTGCTCCAAAAAGAAATCCATAATTGTTTCCTATTTGTATTCCATTTTCTTTATTTTGAATCAGACAACCCTGCTGGATTTGGATGCCCTGGCCAGACACCTCGCTGACTGCATTCGGAGGTGAGCTTTGCCCACGGGAATTTCACTTGGAATTTGTGTTGTGTTTGTTGTTAGTGGGGCAGAGCTGTGACATTCCTTCTCTCCCTGTATGTGCATATCCAGCAGAGAAATCCTTGACCATCAGGATGGGAACATTGAGGATGATGGGCTCACAGGGCTGCTTCGCCTTGCAACGAGTGTTATTAAGCACAAACCACCCTTCAAATTTTCTCGGGAGGGCCAGGTAAGAACAATACTGCAAGACCACTGAGAGATCAAAACAGGACCTTTTTTATCACATTTCAATTGCAGGGCTCAGTATATGAAAGTATGTCATATTCTAGCCTTAGGATGATGGAGAAACCCACACATATTCCTTTATTAACAAGTAGCACGTACAGTTCTTTCCCTTTCTATGGAATTTCAGGATAGAATTCTTCCATCCCTGAAGTTTTAATTATTTTCATTTATTACCTTTAAATGTTTCTACTGTTGATTAGCATTAACTGGTTTAAGTCCTTAAAAACAGCTGATTTTGACCAGATCCTGGGCAGTCTGATCTAAAATTAACATTTAAGCTCTACACCTGTGCAGTGGCAGAGATCTGTTACAAGATCATTACATTCCATCTGTGCTTGTAAGATGGGGAGTTGGTGAGGCAGGGGAAGTTGCTAAAATACTCTTATTTTATCTTTGAGAGCTCCATTGTCTTAAAAAAAAAGCAAATTGTGTGTAAAAAATGATTTAGACTGATTTTTTTTTCCTGTAGATTCTACAGAACTTATTACTAGGCCTTTTTTAGCTGAAAAGTAGGCCCTGGTGTCTAATGATGTTGTTTATATCTTGTCTGTTTATTCTGTTACCATAAAACGGCCCTGAAGGTAAATTTGATTGTCCAAATGTGACATTGCTGACAGCATTTTAAAATACTGCTTCTGTTTTTCTATGGATAAGTGTATTTTACTTACAGAGAGTTTGCAGATTAAATTAGAGTAAGAATTCAGTTCACAGAGTGCAGTGTGCAGAAGGATGTGGAAATTAAAATACAGGTGTGCAAAGGTCAGATTTATGTAGCGTGAATGTATGGAAAGCTTAAGAAGAGCTTGAGAAACTAGTCTTAGAAGTTACTTAAAACCCATGTCTGGTTTGTCAAATTATCAGTTAAAAACCAGTCATATTTTGTTATTTTTTTTCCAATTGGCATGTTCCTCTTTAGACTATAATATGGTTACAGTGCACTTAAGGCAGCATAAATTGTTGAAATTTGGATTCAGAACTTGTATTCAAGTCAGAAAGTTCTGCATGATAGAGATCCAGAAAGTCTACAGAAGTTTCTAGAAAATTGTTAATATGTGATTTATCTTCCAAGAATACATTCAAGCTGCTAAATGTGCCAATTTAACTGTTTTCCAGGAGTTTCTGAGGGACATTTTCAATCTCCTGTTCTTGCTGCCCAGTCTCAAGGACAGACAACAGCCAAAGTGCAAGTCCCACTCCTCCAGGGCTGCTGCTTACGACTTACTGGTGGAAATGGTGAAAGGCTCTGTGGAAAACTACAGGCTGCTCCACAACTGGGTCATGGCACAGCACATGCAGTGTAAGAACTTTAGGCACAGCCAGCTTTGGAGTGTTTCATGGCCTCTAACACTGCTCTGGGAATTCCACTCTGTAGCTCTGGGGTGCTGTCACGCAGGTGTTGGTCTTTTGTTCACCTATCAAATCCCATGATACCTTCTGTATCACCTGTTCCTAAATGTGGGTTATTTAGAGTGTGTGGTCCTGTAAAATGACATGTATACGTGTTGAATTTTACATGTTTCATCCTCTTGTTTTAATTTCCCTTTTTCCTTTCTAACATAAACCATGGAATATCTATACATAAACCAAAGTATAGAAAGCACATGGAGGTACTGGAGTTATGAACAGCCATGTCATGTTTCAGAACCTCTGGTATCATTGTAGTTGACTTCAGTCTGTGCCCAGATATCTGCATAAAGCAGTTTTGCTGTGCCTCTTGGCTTCCATGCTTCCTGCCTTTTGGAACCACAGTTCCTGTGTGTAATATGGAAATCACCACAATATTAATATTTTATCTTTGATTTGCAAATCCTCATTATGCATTTTTGGTTTGCTAGATTTCCTTTCACGTGCCTAGTTTAAATTTCTCTAACCTGAGGTTCTGTAATTTATTATAATCTGTGGAATTGATTTTAGTGCCTTACAATTCAGCAAACAAAAGAGAAATCTGATCATAATAATGCTTTGTGTTCTATTCTCCTATACCTGGGGCCTTCCAAGGTCTCCTGTACTCAGAAGAAATATTATGAAGAATATATTTTATGAAAATATTTATGTTTGCCATGAGCATATTATCTGTTGCTGAGGTTGTCTCTGTATCTCCAGTTGCAATCATTTGTTTTTCACAATCAGTGTTTTCCTCACTCCAAATCTCAGTAATTCCCTGGTATTGAAGTTTTCTGTAACATTTCCCACGGTTGTTACTTTCTTCCAAACACTCTTCTCTGGATTGTTTGCTCCATCCCAAGTTCTCCAGAGCCATCTGCTCTGTGCTCCTGCTCCATATCCGCTATTTCTCACTTGCATGAATGTTAATTTTATTACAACTGGCACAGTGCTGCTGTCTCTGTGACGTGCACCCTACACAAGAATTGTGATACCTCATTTGTTTAAGGGCTTCTTATTCCATTGATGTGATGCAGAGATTATCAAAACTGGACTTTTCCACTTTGTTATCCCTGTAATCTTACTAGTCTTCAAAAATCATAATCCTAGGCCTGTTCCTCCATCCTTCTTAGGAGAAACATGAAGGGAAATATTAGAAATTTCCATCCCATCTTTGGTTTTAATGTGTTTTCTTAACAGGGAGGGGTCCCAATTCATTCAGGTTGAGCTTACTGAAGAGTGGATTTAGGTATCTTAGTTGGTCATAAAATTTCTTGCAGTGTTTTGAAGTTTTGCTTCTTTAAGGACTGATTAAACCCTTCAGTTCCAAGAGTAGGTACTTCACTTTCCAGCAAGTTTAAGATCATGTCTGGTGTTATGGATGGAGCAGGAGCATCATCAAAAGGTGAAATACAGAGAAATGCACAGTCATTCTGAGAGGAAAAAATTCAGCTTTAGTTTGCTTAAAATAGAATGTGAACATTGCAAGTTTGGTTTCAAGTTTCCCCATCTCTTCCTGAGAAAAAGCTGGTTTCTATAACAACAGTGAGGAATAAAGAAGATAGACATCAACGAGCCACAAATTTGCCTTTCTAGTTAAGATCCATATGGAAGAAGGAAAAATTCTATTACACAAATGAAATCAGTCACTTAAAAAATCCCAGGGTGGGGAACACAGGGTCACCCTGACAAAGTCCTTGTCAAATTCCCGAATGCTCTTCGTCAGGTGGAAGGAGGTGGAAGATCCTCCCAGCTGCTCTGTGAAGTACAGAGAAGTCAACTGGTTGCTTTGCAATTACAGCTTGATGAGCTCTGAGCAGTGATAGATGCTGAGTCCTTACATCAGAAGGGGTGTATTAGGATGCTGTAATTCAGGGATTGCAGTTAAGGGAGGGAATTTTGGATTACTCTGTTGTGCTAATGACCTTCTTTAGGAGGTGAAACGGGCAGGGGAGCTTTGTTTCAACTGGCTGACCAGCCCAGGTAACCCAAGGTCACACCACTGAGATTTGTTGAAACAGGAAAATTAAATCTCTCTTATTCCCTCCTTGGAGCTTCAGGGCTAATAGTTGTTTTGGTGCCAATGCCAAAATGAAGATTACAACTATTATTTATTGTGCAACAGAACATCTTGTGGGTCTGGTCTCTGAAGATGTGAGGATGCCAGATAGTTTCCTGAATTTCTGTCTGATAGTGTGGATTGAGAAGAATCCTTAATGAGTCTTTCATGTGTGACAAATTAATTAAGGATTTAAAATTTAAATCTTGAACCCCACAAAGCTTTTGTGGATTGTAAAATAAATCCAGCCTATTTGGGGGAATCTTTTTTCTCTTTACCTGAACATATACTTCAACAGAAGTACTGAATTATTTGTGGAACACACTGTGTGTTCAGAGAATGACATCTCTGAGGATGAATAGCAAAGCTGGATGCATTACAGGGTTTGTGTCCAACTTCTTGGATACCAAGGAAGATTATCTAAGCTGATTACCATCTTCCTGGCTGGCAGATGAAAAGACCTTTCCCATTCTTCTGATTTCTTGGCAGCCATATCAGAACAAGGCTCCTGAAAGAGTCACTCAGCCCTGCCAAACTTGTCTGGTGCCTCCCTGTGTAAGAAATCCATCACTGCATGGTATGAAATGCAGAGGAATAGAAAGCTTAGAGGAAAAGCAAATGGCCTTTTCAGTCTCGATTCACTTGTGCTTTGGAGAGCACCGTGAGCCCCTTGCAGCCCAAAGTGGTGTGGCAGGAAGGCTGCTGCTCTGTCCAAAGATCCCTATTCCTAAAGATAAGGCACAGTCTGCCTCGTGCCTGTAAATGTCCAGTGCATAACCAGGTGACATTTTATTAGTGTGAACATCAAGCTTTTCGTTGTATTTCTATTTTTGCAAATTGCCCTTTGAATTTACTCTTTTCCTGCCTGTTTCCTGATTGTTGCTTTTCCCAGCTTCCCATGCACCTTACAAGTGGGATTATTGGCCACACGACGACGTTCGTGCTGAGTGCAGGTTTGTGGGTTTAACCAACCTTGGAGCCACGTGTTACTTGGCCTCCACTATTCAGCAGCTGTACATGATCCCAGAGGCCAGACAAGCAATTTTCACTGCAAAGGTGAGTGTGGGGCTTTGATGGAAATTTACATTCAAAAATCAGTGCAAATATTGGAAAAATACAGATTTACTTCCAGAAGTTATGTTTAGATAAAGAATATTTCTTCAGCATTTAGTCTGCTTTTTGTATAGTTGGATTCTTTTGCTGGTGTCTGAAGAGATTTTTTTCTTAAATATTTGATGTGGTAGGTTCTTAAGGTGGCATTGAAATAAAATGTTCTAAAAGTCATATTTCTGTTGCTTTCAACTAGGTTGATTCAGGTTTGGGTTTATGTGAATTGTCTGCTGTTTCTTAACTGCTAATTTGTTATTTTGTTAACAATTGTTTTTTATTAATGTTTATTTAAGTCTCAAAGCATTTATCTTGTGCTACCAGAAGTTCTGCAGGTCCTGTAAATTATCATACATTGGTTAGGTTCCAGAAATGCAATATTATCACTTCTATCTCTTTGTTGTAAGAGAGGAAGTATCATTTTGGTCGCTGACATCATCAGCAGGTCAGATAGAATGTGTGAAATACCCTAAATTGGCAGTAACCTCATTGTTTTCTGTTACTGTTCATTGCTGGTACTTGTCACATTACTTCTGGATTTGCCATTTATAAATGCAGATAAAAAGCTGAATAAGAGAAGCTGCTGGTCTGCACAGGAAATGCATTTTGGAGACAGCTGCTCAGAACCCTCACAACCTCTCAATTCAAAAACATTATTCCAGAACCACTGATACTTTGTAATCTTTCCCAAAAAGCTCCTACCTGCAATAAATTTTTAGAAAGTAGAGTTATTTTTTTCTCAGGTTTAATGTTGACATGCCAGAAAAAGTGTAAAATAAGTATAACAATTCTAAATGTAAGATAATAGACTCTGTGTTTGTGTACACAATCATTTTTCTAATGGTCCATAATAAAGTAATTGGGTTTTTATTTGAATGTTACATCTTTTTAATGTATGTTTTTGGAAAGTAATAAGCAAAAATATCAAGTCCCCTTTTATTAATTTTTGTTAGTATTCAGAAGATATGAAACACAAGACTACTCTACTGGAACTCCAGAAGATGTTTACATACCTAATGGTAGGTGTGAAAAGAGGGTATTTTAGGAAGTGTCCTATTTTAGAGATTCTTTGTACATAGTTCAGGTGAGTCAATAAATTAGAGGTGTTGGAGAGGGGGAGTTTCCCTGGTGATAAAATAAAATACATTATATTTATTCATTGCATTTTCCTTGCTCTAATGTTTAAAGATTAGTCCATTGGAATACAGCAAAATTTTGGAATTCCAGGACCAAACAAAATTAGAGCAGTTCCCAGGTGTTCACTGCTGTTAAAACACTAAAACAATTCTGAAATAATGAAAAAAACCTGAGGAGTGATGAGTGTCTTGACACTGGTTTTGTGTAAGAAATTCACAATCAGTGTGAAGACAAATGGGGAAAAGGATCTTGACTAGTAGTGCCTCCCATGAATCACAGAAATTACTGAATTGGATGTTCACATCACCAGAAAATAATATAGGAACATGAAGTCATACCAAGACTTAGAATTACTTAAATCTTGAAAAAAGACTTTATTCTAAAAAAGACAATATTTACAGGAAGTAAATACTGTCTTGCTATACATCCTTAAAAGAGAGCAGAGAAATTAAGTCCAGCATTCCCAGAGTGCAAGGCAGTGGAATGGGGATATATTCTAAAGAATTGCTTTATACTGCAAATTCTTTTTTCTCTGGTTAAACACATCCTGTTGGAAACTAGATTAAACATAGAGGAGTTTGAATGAGAATTGAGCACTTGGCAAGATTTAAGTCAGCAATGTCCAGAAATACATAAATACAAGCTGATGTTCTCACATTTTATTTTATGTCTGAACAGATATGCAGGAACTGCATCTGTCACATCTTCAGCCAAGATATTTTATTTTAATGATTTGTTTTATGAAGTATTTACTAAAAATTTCAGTACTTTTTTATTAATGATATTTTACTAGTATCATGATAATGGTTATCAGTTAGTTAGAAACTGCTTTGTATTTCAGCAGAAAAATTGAAACATGTAAGAAACTATCCTGCCTAATAAGCATATTGTATGTAAAAAATGTCTTTTTAAAAACACATATTCATATATGTGTGTTTGGTACTACTGTGTAACTTGAAAATAAAGGGATTTGGGTTGATTTGGTTTTGTTTGGTATCTTCTATCCAAAGGAAAGTGAATGTAAGGCTTACAACCCAAGGCCTTTCTGTAAAACCTACACTATGGATAAGCAACCCTTGAACACTGGAGAGCAGAAAGACATGACTGAGTTCTTCACTGACCTAATAACAAAAATAGAGGAAATGTCTCCAGAACTGGTGAGTTATTAAGAGAGAGCAAAAGGGAGTTTGAAAACTTAGGGATTTGCTCAAATTTCCTTGACAGTATTCATTCATTCATTCACAGAAAAACACAGTGAAAAGTTTGTTTGGAGGTGTTATCACAAACAACGTTGTTTCTTTGGTAAGTGTTTCTTTCTAGCCTGATCTTTTAAAGATAATTTTTTTCCCAGCTTCTCAAAAAAAAGTTACTTCATTGCTTTTCTCTTGCATTTGTTATAGGACTGTGAGCATGTGAGTCAGACAGCTGAGGAGTTCTACACAGTGAGGTGCCAGGTAGCAGATATGAAGAATATTTATGTAAGTAATGCCAGGCTGGGATGTGTCTCATAGATCTCCATTACAAAGGGCATAAAACACTGCCACACACTTTAAGGTGTTGATGCTTTTTATCTGTACTCTAGTTTTGGGGTGTTTTTAGGTTGATACTATGAGGTAATACAGTCTCAGTGCTGTGTGCCACCAGCTGGAGCCAACAGTAGTCATTGACTATTGTTTTACAGTCAGTAATCACTGTTTACTTCTTTTAAACGTGCTGTGGTCATTTTATATGAGAACTGTAAATGTCAAAAGTACTACTGCTTAAGAAGTTAATTTTAAGCTTACACCAGTGTAATTCTATGTTTTCAAGCTTTTTAAACAACCATTAATCCCCACACTTGAAATTTGAATTTAAAGGATTTGAATTATTTGAGACAGCTTGGAATATTGACTGCCATTTTTGTGAGTTAGTTCCTTAATTCTGTGTATGGGTTAGGAACTGGTTTTCCTGTCAAACTCTTCTCTTAGTTCAGGTGTGTTCTCTTCTGTGAAAATTTTTGGGACTTTATTTTCATAACTTATGGGAATGTTAATTAAACTCAAAGTAAGATTGGAAGGGAGGGATTTGGAAAGCAGACCATGTAAGCACAAGATATAAATATCCAAGATAAATGTAAACTCCTTTTTTGTTTGTTCCATGTAGGAATCTCTTGATGAAGTAACTATTAAAGATACTTTGGAAGGTGACAACATGTACACGTGTTCTCACTGTGGGAAGAAAGTGCGGGCTGAGAAAAGGTGTGGCTAAGAAGAAATAAATATTCTTAATGTTCTGTTTTAGTAAATCACTGGAATTCCATTTGGCTTAACAGTGATCCTTTAGATGGAACAGGACTGCTCTTTCATTCAGTTTATACCATTTACGTCTGTAAGGATGTGATGATCCCTGTGCAAATCAGAAATTAGGAGGAAATCAAATTCCCAAAATAAAGAATCTCAAGTATCTTAGCAAAAAACACAGGAAAATATTCATGACCTTTTTTAAATAAAAACCAGAAATTAGTACCTTTTGAAATATTAGTCCTGGATTTAAAATACTACATGCTGTCAAAGGTTGGTTGGTTGCTCATTATGCAGGATAATTGCTTGGGTTTCATGTCATCCTGAATTTCTTAATTAAAATCTGTAGCTTTAAAAATGTTTCCATGTTTTCCAAAGTCTACTTATAAAGAGAAAGTAAATTAAAATTTTATGTTTCCTTGGTATTGCAGCTAAGAAGTTTCTTTGTTAGAATTGAAAAACCTTGTTATTTTAAATGCCATGGGTGAGAGAGTAACTTACTTGAAAATCATTATTGCAAATTTTTTGAGATTTTAATGCAGGAGATGTTCTGCTTTGAAATTTGTTTTTTGGAACATGGTAACTCCCTGCAGTGAGGGGATTTGTGTTGTTGAATTTATTCATGGCTTATTTTATGATACTATTTTAGAAAACTGGTTTTTGCCATATGAGTAGATTTGCTGTTTCTTCCAAGGCACAATGGCAGCCTAAATAGAATTGTTTTATGGGCTAAATTTGACCTTCTGCTGCCAGTCAGTCTGCTCTGGGGCACTATAAGAGCTGAATTTTATATTTATGTCTTAGCAACTGATCTCCAGTGTTACACTTGAAATAAATGCTTAAAATCTCTGTGAAAATACAATTCGCCCTACTAAGCTTTTGTAAATCATGTTTGTTTGTGATCCTTCAGGGCATGTTTTAAGAAACTACCTCGTATCTTGAGCTTCAACACCATGAGATATACATTTAATATGGTGACCATGATGAAGGAGAAAGTCAATACCCATTTTTCATTCCCTTTACGTTTGGATATGACGCCCTACACTGAAGATTTTCTCATGGGAAAAAACGACAGGAAAGAAGGTTTGCTCATAGAATGGATTCATCAAGCTTTGGCACTCTGTCTGTGTATACACTGTGTATTTATCTGTGTATTCACTTCCTGTATACAGAACAGAGGCAAATAATACCAAATATAGCTTTAATCAACCTAAATTCCCAAAGTCACACACTATATTTCGCATGAGAAGAATTACCAGTTTTTGGTTTCAAATACTGTTTAATTTGAATTAATCTTACATTTGTTTGTAAAGTATGAGAGGTATTGCAAGTAGTTATATACCGTTTGTTGCTAATGTTGAAGTTTGGGTGTTTAGTAAATAACTGATTAAATACAGTATTGAATTCTTTCAGGTTTTAAGGAAGATGGTGGATATCTGAAGGAAACTGAGAGTTATGAGTATGACCTGATTGGTGTGACAGTTCACACAGGAACAGCAGATGGGGGCCATTACTACAGTTTTATCAGGGACATTGTCAATCCTCACGCTTACAAAAACAACAAGTGGTGAGCTATGCAGTTTATATTTCTGTATTTTTAATAACTAAAGCTTTTTAGCTTTGTCAGATGCAGTTATATAGGGGATACATCCTGTAGGTTCCTCTGGAAAGCACAGGATGTTGGAATTTGATAGTTGTAAGGATATGAATTTATTGGCCTAGGGATCAGGAGCCAGGAGAGTTGTGTGGTCCCTCGGACACAGGGGTGGCAGGGGATGCTGTGCTGGCCTCACCACAGCCAAGGATTGCTTCCTGATGAGACTAGGTTTGAATTATTTCAGTACGAAAAATTTCCTAGATTGGCCTTCCTGAAATCTGCTTTTGGTACCTTGGATGAGGATCCAGCTACATTTCTGGATGTAGAATTTGGGAAAGGGAAGGGACATGGGCATGGAAAGGAGGAGGGTCCTACTAGGAGACAGAAGAAAGCAGGGAACACTCTGCCTGCTATTTTTGGATGTGGTATCTCCATTTCTCACTGGAGCCCTGGAATAGGAGACAAGGTTTCCTCTATTCCTTCTTCTCTAGAGTAGCCAGAGCATTTCTGAAACAGGACCAGCTCATGAACTAATCCCTGCTCCAGTGAGGATCCACAGCAGTGCCTCCTTGTTTGATGTTATTAGAAGGAAGTCACTTTGGGACCAGATTTGCATTTGGTGGGATCTAAACAAGACATTGGAAATTAATAATAGGAATATTTCCATCTGAGGAATCACTGGGAAGTGCTCATTAGGCTTTATTTGGCCCTCGAGATGAGCAGCAGTTGTTTCAAAGCACCTTTCTGCCTTGCAGGTACCTTTTCAATGATGCTGAAGTTAAACCCTTCGATTCTGCCCAGCTTGCTTCCGAATGTTTTGGTGGAGAAATGACTGTAAGTTGTGGCCTGAATTTCTGTCCTGTTCAACTCTTGCAGTATCTGTTACAACCTGTTACAACCCAGGTCTTTGGATGAGGTTTTAAAAGGAAGCTGTCAGAAGTATAGTACAGGTATTACTAATGAAGCAAAGTTAATTAGTGAAGTGTCTCTCCAGACAAGAGGTATTTCTTTACTAGATCTGGGTTTATCATACCATTTATTCAGGTGCAAAAAAGTGAGTCTGAAGCTAATTTAGGAATCCTTGCTTGGGGTGGCTGCTTAGCTCAGACCATTAATGAAGGAATAATTACTTCAAGCTTAGGTGTATTCTGGAAAAAAAGGACATTTTGATCTTTGTCTGTGCCTTGTGTTGCTGCCTTTGACATCAATTGTACTATTTTTACACATTATTACTACAAACAATACTCAAATGTTCTCAGGTCGTGCCTGAATTAATCATTCTTTATAGCTGTGTACATGATAAAAAGCACATTCTAGATAACACAGCAACTTACTAAAGCAGTCCTGTGCATAAGACGACTTCTCTTGTCTGGGAAAGACAATGTGCTGAAATAAAACCAAAAAATTCCTTTGTTTGGCACATAGATAAAATACCTTTAGGTGCCTCTAAAGAAGAGGTTTCAGTGAGATGGATGAGCCAGGAAATTGCTTGAGATGGAGGTAGAGTATTGCATAGTAGCTTTGAAAATTCAGAAGACGCCATTGTAGAAGAAAAAAAGAAACATGACTGCTTTGAGCAAGACCTAAATTGTCATAAATGTCATTAAATAAATGTGCAAGTGAATTATCACAAACTGTTAGAAACTAAAGCATTGAAAAGCATGTAATTAATGGTTTTGCTTTCTTCCTGACAGACAAAAACTTATGATTCTGTTACTGATAAGTTTATGGACTTCTCCTTTGAAAAGGTATTTCTCTTCCAAAGCCTTGTTCTGTGTTTATGTTTCTGATTTCATGATTTCTCTCTCAAAGCAAAAATTATACAGATGTTTTTTTCTCCAAGACACACAGTGCTTACATGCTGTTTTATAAACGGATGGAGCCAGAGGAGGAAAATGGCAAAGACTACAAATTTGATGTTTCATCAGAATTGCTGGAGGTACAAGTTGATTTGTTTTAACACCAATTTTAAAACACTCCAGGAGGCCCTAAACACATCAGAAATCTGAATAAACATAGGAAAGCAAAAATAATTTAAATCACTGGGGTGACAGTCCTTTCATTTCACTGTTTTCCTTAGGAGATTGTCATGGGATAGGAAGGGAATTAGGATTTATATTTTACGTGAATTTTAGATGTTTTCTTATTCTGTCCTGTATATGGGATAAATCCCTTTTTACCACTTGAAAAATCTAATGTCCCTGCTCCCTCTGGCCAGAGGTGTTGCTTCAGCATCTGCCATGCTTTAGTTTCTTAATTTAAAATGTCTCTTCATTCCTAGCCAGCAAATCAGATCATGATTTTATCCTTCTTGGTCTTAAAAATATTAATGGATTTTATCAGTTTAAATTATATTGCTGTGAAAATCACTATGAATTGATGTGATCAAAAACATCACTTTAGAGAGTGGAACAGGGGACATGGCGTGAAATCCTGTTCTGATTTAATGATGGAGATTCAAATCTTATTCTTTGGGAATTTATCTGAAGTCCTCAGAGCTCCTCAAGCTTTGGCTTAGATTTCAGCTGTGATTCTTTTTAAACTTGTTGTTCTCAAAATTTTAGTCGAAAACTCTGAGTAATTAAATTGTAAAAAAGGGGCCACAGAAAGAGGAGAAGGTTTGAGGCTCTGTTCTGCAGTCCCATGGCAGGCAAAACCAATACCAGCTACAATATGAGTAAAACAGCTGTGAGCCAATTCTTTAAACTAAAGAAAGTGCTTTCAGAAACAATTTTTCATACAGAAAAATTTTGGGGATTTTTAGCCCTGGAATCATTTAAATATTTTTAAAATCATGGTAAAGTAGTGAAATAAACTGCTTTCTTGTATCTGATGGTAGCTTTTTTTCTTCAGTGGATATGGCATGATAACATGCAGTTCCTTCAAGACAAGAACATTTTTGAACATACGTATTTTGGGTAAGTTTTTCTTTAAAAATGTAATATTAATGCTTCTTTTCTTCTTGCAGATTATCATTATTTATTTTAATTAACAAATAAAATTACTGACTCTAGGTTTATGTGGCAGTTGTGTAGTAGTATCCCAAGTACACTACCAGATCCAAAAGCGGTTTCTCTGATGACAGCAAAGGTAAGGATTTCCAAAGAATCTTATCCTCTGTTAACTATTTCCTTGCTGACATTTTATTTTAATTCATGCATTCTAAATTAATGGTTCAATTTTTTTTTCCAGTTAAGCACTTCCTTTGTACTAGAGACATTTATTCATTCAAAGGAAAAGGTATTCGATTTACTTGTAAATTCTCATTAAGTAGCTGCATGAACCTAGTGACAGGCAGATCTGTATTTTCCATTTTAAAAGTGGGGGTTTGAGCTATAAAATTGACATATATGATGCAAAGTTAATGTTTAGAGTGTCATTTACTACATTTATAGTGAGCACTGCATAATGGAATATAATGTCTATGTAAAAATGTGTGGACTGGTATTTATCTGTAGGTGCAACATATTACTAATTCATAGAATGTTTACTGCTTATAATTATATTCTTAAGACTTGGTGCTTTACTCAACCATTTAGAAATGTTTAAAGACTATACTGGAATTCATTATTTGAAGTTACAGGTTTTTTCTGTATTTCTTTTCACAGCCTACAATGCTTCAGTGGATTGAACTGTTAACAAAACAGTTTAATAACAGTCAGGCAGCTTGTGAAGTAAGTGACTTAGGAACTCAGCAAAGTACAAACCAACTTTCTATATATTGTTTAACTTTCCTGGAGGTTCGTATCCCTGGAATATTTTGGACTATGAACTACTGTTTGGTATATTTGTGCTCAATGAGATGAAATTCATCCTTTTTGATTGCTGCAGATCACAGAGAATGACTTTTTTATTTGCAGAAACCTATGTTGAGACCACAGGCCAAAATTGTTTTGTCACTGGAATAAGAGAGAGCCAGTGTCACAATCTCTTGATTTGATCAATTATTATGTAGTAATTTGTGTAACGAAGATGTGCTTAAATTAACTCACATAAGAGACGTGGAAAGACAGAGAATTGGGTATGGTCTCGTTGAAAGCCATTTTGAGATACTGAAGAAAAGTGTAAGAGTGTTTCTGTGATGATTTAAATGTAGAAGGAGCCTAGCACAGACTGTGTCCTGAAAGGAATTAAATCCATTATTCTTTTATAAATTGATTCCAGGTTGATAAATTATGTGACATTCAGTGTTTGGGTGGTGCAGTTGTCTCAGTGAGGTAGAGTCCTAAGATGTTTAAGTAAAGACATTTAATATAGTAAGAATACTCAGGTACAATTAAAATAAAAGTAAGAACACTGAGTCTTTATTTTAAACTGTCTTTCCTTGTGACTCAAACAAAATTCTGGGAATCAGAAGACAGAGCTGTGTTATTTGCTGAGTCTGACTCGGAATGAGTCATCTTCTGTTAGTTTTAAATTTTTCAGTCTCTGGAGGCCGTGAGGCTTTTCCAAATGTGTTAAAATGCAAAAAGGGTCTAACTTGGGAATTTCTGTTTAATCCTGTCACTCTGTTACAAAATTCTTCAGGTTATGCTTTATTGTAAGCGTAGTTTTTATGCTGTTGACACCACTTTGCAGGATAAGTGTGTTCTTCCAGATAATTTTCTAATGGCATGCAGAGCACAGGGATAAGAAGATACCAGATATAAATTTATATTACTGTTTATTGCTATTGATCTTTTATTTCTTTATTCCTTCATGCACAGAAGACTTTTAGATTTCCCTTGGATTAAAACTTGCCTATTCCTTAATAATAGTAACATCGATTTCTCTTCAGACTTTATTATCATGCAAAAAAGAAGATTGGACTAGAGCAAGTGTGGAACAAAACTAACACAGTATGTATCTTCTGCAGTGGTTTTTGGATCGTATGGCTGATGATGATTGGTGGCCAATGCAGATTCTAATAAAGTGTCCCAATCAGATTGTGAGGCAGGTAAGAAAAAAAGTTCCTTTCCAAGCCAGGTGACTGCTTGACCTGTGAGCAGACAATTATGATGGCTGTGATTCTGGCAGTTCTAATGAATACCTGTAATTGTCTGATCCTTCTCCATTCTTGCAAATGACTTAGGGAAGATATTTGGCCATGGGAGTGTAACTGTTTGAAACAACCCCCAGCTTAGCTGTACAGTCAAGATCACTAAATCACAATAGGTGGAAATTAAGATTTCTAGAACTCCTTCATGATCTCTACAAATCTGAACAGTTTGTATAAAAAAATTGTGATTTTTCTGAATTAATTAAATGATACTTCATCAAGCTCCATCTTCAGAAAACAAACAAACAAACAAAAATCCCCAAACTGTTTACATTCAGTACTCCTCAAAGCTCCAGTTTGAAACTTCTGTAGTAAGTTTTTGTGTGGGTAGAGGTAATTCTACAGTATTATGCCACAAAGCTTTGTTAATACCCTTTTTGGGAAATAATTTTTAAAAAGCACTCTATGTTAATAGCATTTGGACATTCACAAATCAAACTATTAATAGTGTCACTTACAAGTGTTCTTTCTTTGCAAGTTGTTAAGATATAAACTTTAACAATTATTTTATCTCACCTGAATTCTTCAGTTGTATTTCTGGTTATTAAAGTGATTTTTCCATATAGACCCATACATAGTTTTTGTATGCAATGCATCAGTAAAAGAATATATTTCATGGCAAAACTCTATGCAAGGTCTTAGGCAAGGTCTTCTCCTTGTGAATGCTTTAAGTTTTCACATGAATTCCTATGAGCCAGCAGCAAAATTAAAAAACATCTTGCCAAAAATACCAAAATGTTTCAGAAAACATTCTATAGAGATAGAAGAAAAAAAAGTGGAGTCATGTTTCAGTGCACACCGATATTAAAAGCTGGGTTTAGGGTTCCTCTGTGAGATCCATTGATAAAAACCAGGTTTGACTCTGCTGTTAAAATACGGTCTCAGCTTTGTCTTTCAAACTTTGAAGAGCTGGCAGTGGGACTTGGAGACAGAATATTCTTTGCTCAGGAATGACATATTGACCTTTTTGTAGAGGACTGAAGATGTGGAGTTCATTCCCTTCTCCCTTTGCAGATGTTCCAGCGCTTGTGTATCCATGTGATCCAGAGACTGAGGCCAGTACATGCACACCTTTATCTGCAGCCAGGAATGGAAGACTGGTAAAATAAACCCCCTGCAAACTTCCTGTTCATTCCATGCATTGCTGCAGCTTTTATTAATGAGTCACTCAAAACAGTCACGTAAAGCTGAAATAGTGCTAATTGTTCTTTGTTATTCTGCCCAAACTGCTCTGATTTATTTAAGAATACTGGTAGCTTTGCAAAGGGCAGTGTCAAATTGTTTGAAACATTTGCTCCCTTAGGGCAGGTTTTCAGCATGGTCTTTATTTTCCCTGTCAGTTGGACACTGAATGTAAACCTCACTCCTTAGACTTAAGAATCCTACCATGAACCGGATCTGGAGGCACAAAAGTGGAAGTGTTTATTTGTACATCCAACAAAAGAGTTGGGAGATCAGCGGTTAGTCCTGTAACTAAATCACAGGTTTTATCAAAAACGAGGAAGAACCCTCTTGGATTCTCCTTTGCTCTGCTTATTATTAAGAAAACTGTCGCTTCATCTCCAGTTATGAAATACTTAAACTCTTTGTTCCATGATGAGAAGAAAAAAAGTGTTTTTTCTTTCACCTCTTGTGTAAAGTTGTGATTGTGATAATACGTTTTCCCCAGAGTGAAAGTGGCAGAGTTAGTAATAATAACTATGCTGCCACATCAAAATTCAGAACATACGAAGATACAATATGAATGTATTCAGAATATATGAAGATACAATTTTCATGGCAAAAAGTAGAGTTTAATTTGCTTTGGAAGCCTTACTTGAGTCTGTGGCTTGGTTTTGTTCAGTGACAAGATGCAGCCTTGAGTGGATGTCTGAGGCTGAAGGTGGATGTTCTCTGCTTTGCAGGGGTGTGTTCAGGAGGGTGTCTTGCCTTGGTTCCATAGCTATAATTGCATTCTCATTAAATTTGACAAGTAAATCAAGAGGATGATTTTAAGTAGGAGATCCCCAACACTGTTGTTCTAAGAGTTCTTTTCCTGAGCAGCGTCTTGACTCAGAACACTTAATTTGATGAACCTTTCAGCATTTCAAGTGTCTGGTGCTCCCTTAGCTTGGGCTGTGTTGTTATGCAGGCTGTGGATAGGGATGAGAGCTCTGAGAGCAGGACAGAGCAAGAATTTTGGTGAATCCCTTTGTGTGGACTGTTTGAGGATGACTCTATGTGTGGAATACCCACGCTGGCTGTTGTTGTTTGCTGCCAGCTCGGATGACATGGACGGGCCGGTGGAGGACATCGGGAGCCGCTCATGCGTCACGCGCTTCGTGAAGACCCTGCTGTCCATCATGGAGCATGGCGTGAAACCCCACAGCAAACACCTCACTGAGTACTTTGCCTTTCTGTATGAATTTGCCAAAATGGGAGAGGAGGAAGTGAGTATAGCCTTGGATCTGGGGAGTTGGTGGTGTCTGTGCACAGATGTATTTTGAGGTAATTCCATCCCTGCGTTTTTCAGAGCCAGTTCTTGCTCTCTCTGCAAGCCATATCCACCATGGTCCATTTCTACATGGGAACCAAAGGGCCTGAGAATGTAAGTTGGAGTATTTTATGTAACAAGGACTTAATCTTTCCTGTTTTACATCTCTGATCATTACTGCTGTGTGCCTTGAATCATCTTTCAGCTGTTAAATTAAAAATGCTTCACTTCCACAATTTTTTTCAATGTTCAAACGAATATAATAATAAAAAAATACGTTGAACTGACTATTATTGTTCATTATAGAAATAGGTACTGAGTAAAAGCAATTAAAGTTGCCCTTAACTTGATACTAATGGTAATGCTATTAACAACAGTTGATTACATACTCCTGTTGTACAACTTAGGTTCTTAAATTTACTTGCTTTTTTGTTAAATAGAGTATATCTTCAGCCAGCCTACCTCTTGCATTTGTAAATACAATTTAGCTTATGCAAACTGAATTTTCCAATGTGAAAATCAGTGGATTAGATGCTTACCTGGTTTGATTCATACAAGTTGATGAAGTTGTTTGAAAAAAAGGACAGGATGTGGTCTTTAAAATGAAGGCTCAGAATGTCCACACTGAAGTTCTCTGTTTTTTCCTTAGCCTCAGGTCGAAGTGCTTTCTGAGGAAGAAGGGGAGGAAGAGGAGGAAGAGGAAGATATTCTTTCTTTAGCAGAAGAGAAATACAGGCCTGCTGCACTTGAAAAGATGATTGCCCTGATTGCTCTTCTGGTGGAACAGTCTCGCTCAGAAAGGCAAGAGCTTCTGATAAAACAAAATCAATTTAGAATTTAAAGTTCTGAAAGGAATCAGAGATTTTATGGGTTTGTCTGAGGGTTTTATTGTGGGCTTCTTTAACAGCATAAATAAGCTTGTATATGAGTCCATTATATTTTTAATAACTTAAAAAGGCGTTGTCATTGTTGATCAAATGAAACACTTGGGTTTAATACTTGAACACATTCAGTTGCCTACATTTGGTTTTCTTTTTTTATCTCATTCAAATGCAACTTTTTTTGTTGTTGCTCAGTTTTACATCAACACCTTTATTGTCTCTTGTATACTGTGATACTGAAGAATATGAAGTAACACTCAATCCTGAGTGTGTCCCTAACCATACTCATGGCTGAAGTAAAATGATCATTTTCTTTTGTATTTTAGGCATTTGACCTTGTCACAAAACGACATGGCAGCACTGACAGGAGGAAAGGTAATCAAGTTAAAAACGACTGCTTTAGCCTCCCAAACCCTCTGTGGTGTGTAGCTGTTGGCAGTGTACTTTATCTGCTTTATTTGTTGCAGGGCTTCCCTTTTTTATTTCAACATATCCGTGATGGGATCAATATCAGGCAAACGTGCAACCTCATTTTCAGTTTGTGCCGCTACAACAATCGCCTTGCAGAGCACGTGAGTACAGAGCCTGCAGCTACTGAAATCTCCTCTTAGAAGTGTCATGGGGTAATTGTGATTATTTTAACTGAAGAAACACAAGTCTTAAGTGAGCTTTTTGTGTTTTGTTTTCAAGATTGTGTCCATGCTGTTCACATCTATAGCAAAGCTGACTCCTGAGGTATGTAAACACACCACCTGTCTAGTAAATAATCTGTAGTCATACTTCCATGGTTTAAATCACAGAAGTAATCTTTTGCTCACCAAAACTCTTGCATGGAAGATGGTCCATGGAAGTTGTTGTATACTATTAAACGAAGTCTTAACTGCACAGCTTGTGAAGTTTTATAAAACAGAAATTTGCTGTGCCACTTAGGATGAAAGTTTTATTCAAATCAAGTAACATTTCTAGATTCTCCACCAGTATGAATTTCTTTTAAAAAGTTGGTAACATTAAAATACTGTGTGCAAGAATAAGTGGAGATAATTATTTATCATCTGGCTGTTCAAGATTTGTGGCACTGTGCAGTTCTGTGCTGGCAAACACATTTCTCATTCAGAGTAAATTTCTGCCCTGGTAATAACAGAAATACTGAGAGTTCCAAATAGATTCCAGATGCAAAATATGTAATTATAGTTGTAACCACTTTGTTGAAATGTTGTTAAAAGCTGGGTGAGTCTTGGCGGTGTAAAACCTCAAAATGGAAGGCTTTTGGATAAACTTCCCAGGATCCATATTCTATGTTATGTAAATACTTAAAATAATAACTTATCTGAGCCAGTGAAGTCTGCTGTAAATATAAACCAGGATAAATTGGTGAATTCTTCAACAATGGACAGCTTGATTTTGTCCTTTTTCCAGAATAATGTCTATATTTCCTGTAATACCTACATATATATATATATATAAATAAAAAATAGTTATTTCCTATAACTTCTCCTAGACTGATCCTGCCTCGTATGATCCTCTTGCTTTGCACTGACTAACCAGTGGCGTAAGTTAGAGATATATAGATGGATTATGTACAGATTGAATAGTAAGGAATTAAAGCATTATAAATGTTCATGTCTGAAGTTCATAGAAATCTTACAGACATTGGGGTTTTAAAAAAAATACTCTTAAAAATGTGGATGAAATTAAATAGATGAAATTGGGTACTTTTCCCTTTTCTGCATTACAGGCAGCCAATCCTTTTTTCAAATTGCTCACCATGCTCATGGAGTTTGCTGGTGGACCTCCAGGAATGCCACCCTTCGCTTCTTACATTCTGCAGAGGATATGGGAGGTACAATATGTAAAATAAAACAGAAGCTAAATTGTCTTTCTCTTGTTGGTCCTTTTATGTCTCTTTTGCATTTTGTTGTCATCCTTCCTGCATCAGTCCATGATTTTTTTTTTACCATTCCTCTTCTGAATAAGCAGAAACAGCCATAGACATGAAAAAGTTCTATTGTAACTTAATGTGGGGTTAGTGGCTCTTCCAGTTTAACTTCAAATTTTAGTTTAATAAGAAATTAATTGATAAAAACGGTCTAGAATGCTTTTTCTAGACAAATTCCACATTGTTTTCTAAGCTATCCTTTTGCAAGGCCTGTAAAATGTTTCAACACCCATCATTTGGTTGTGGGTTTTTTTGGCCTTTATGTACAGATTCCTTGACTATTCATATGACATTTTGGTTCTCTGTAAAATGTCCATTACCACTTTTAACACATAAAATAGTGCTAAACTGAATCTGCTGGATAATTGCCGTGTGCAGGACCAGCCTTGGTTGTTTCTAAAATGAGAGAGAGACTTTTTACCAGGTTGGCACTGGGATGAGTTCCTTGATCTGAGCCATAGATGAGCACTTAAAGCTTTCTCTTCAGCTACCTGCTCTGAGTTCCCAGTACAATTTACTGTCTACATTCCTGGCTGAGAGCATGGCCTCTCTGGAGTCTGCTGAGGACCAGCTCATTCCCTTTAATTCCCTTTAAAAAATGGGGCTGCAGCACTGTGGGCTAGGACATGGATTGCTGTTCCCAGAGGGTTTCCTCCTGGTCAGGAGCAGCTGTAGGATCACAAGCATGGCCAATGATGTGATGGATGAGCTGTAACTGCTGCATCTCAGGTAAAGGGAGTTCAAACAGCACATCTCAAGGGGCACAGTGACACCCAGCTGGTGACACAGGTCCAGCCATATAAATTGTGCAGGCAGGGCTGTGAGACCCAGCAGTGAATGCATGGACTTGGGGTGTAGAATCTACTTTTAAAGCCTCTGCAGCTTCTAGAAGTCATTAAAAACTGATTGAGCTCTGCAGACACTGAGAAATTATTGTCTCTTTCTTAGACATTCCCTCCAGCCATTCCCCAGGAAACCTGACAGAGCAATTTGTCATTTCTAAATAAAGGGAAGAGATTGTTCCTAAGGTGTTTATTTTTAAAATGAGATTAAGATTTTATAAGCAGAGTTATGGTCGTGTCAGCTGCTCATATTCTTCAGGTGGAGTAGAGGAACTGAGAACAGCTTCAGCAACCCAGTTACTACTCTGATTCCTTGGGGTAAAACTTTTTCTTGTCTGGGCACCTGGGCCTTGAGGTAAAAAAGGAAGTAGTTTTTAAAAATTAACAAAAGAACAACCTGCATTTATTGACCTCATGTCAACAGATTTCCAGCTACACAGAGCCAGAAAAGCACAGGAAGCCTTGTTTTCTCCTTATTCTCTGAAGGTTTGCTGACTGCACAACAGCACTCGTTGCCTTTGGAAAGTGCTGGATAAATTTATTCCTTGGAATTGTATATTCAGTAAAAAATGTAATAGTTACCCTCAGCATGAATCTATATGAACGTCTTGGCGTACTATTTATGTTTTTTTGATGTAACTTACAAAAATGCTGATTCAGTGTTAAGGTTTTGTGTTAGATATTTTTTAAAAATACTTCTTCATAAAGACAAGGTTGTTCCATCTTAGTATTAGCTTAATATTTCAACTCCTAAATATCATAATATGCAGAAAGAATAGGCAGAGTAATTTCCTCAAAATTACTTAGACTTAGACTGAACTTCAGAACTGTGAACGAGGTTCAAAAGCACAAACCAGTGAAATTTAATAAGCTTTTCTTTATGTGCAGAGCAGCTCAGTCTTGCAGGTGCTTTGATAGCCCTAAGTGATTTTAGAAAGAAATGTTGAAAGTGATTTTAGGGGTTTTTAATTCAATCAGTGCATAGCAGGAAGATTAATGTATTCCTTTTGATCTTTTTCCCCCCTCTCCTTTAGGTCATCGAGTACAACCCCTCGCAGTGCCTGGATTGGCTGGCTGTGCAAACACCCAGGAACAAACTTGCTCACAGCTGGGTCCTGCAGAACATGGAGAACTGGGTTGAGCGTTTCCTTCTGGCACACAACTACCCTCGAGTGAGAACTTGTAAGTGAATTTTAATTGGAGGAAATTTGTCACCTGTTGCAGTGAGTTGCATGCTCCTGTGTTTGTCTTTTCTTCCTTTTCCAGTTGGTTTAGAATTGCTGGGTTTTAAAGTCTTGGGATAACTGTGGTACCTTATCCAGAGGTGTTACCAGTTTTGATGAAAACTATGTTTAAAATTTGGTAACTTGAATGATACATTGGTAGGTTCTTTATTTTAAGTGATCAATCTGCAAGGTCCAGGAAAACCTAAAGAAGAAGAGGTAATTCCAGAGGTTTTCCATTGTGTCCATCACATGGCTGTACAATAGGTGGGAGTAGTACATGTTGTTCTTCCACAGTAATCTTCAGCTGAGTCCTTTGAACTTGTGGATCAAGGAGAAGCCACCTATGCTTTGTCCCAGATTCCAGGGTGTCCTGGCTCTCTGGTTTGTTCTGCCAGGAATCACACTGTCACATTGCCAGAGAACATTTTCAGCCTTCCCTATGTCAATGTTTTTTCACAAAGGAGACTCCACAGTACAGGTCACAGACCTTTAACACATTTCTGTGGCTAAGGAGGTGTGAAAACTGGAGGTACAGCTTTGTAACAGGCTCCAGTTGTAAACATCTGTGAGGAGGTAATGACCTCTCAATTGAGCAGTGGACAGCCTCAGTCATGGAACACCTCTGGTATGCATTGTGTGATGGGATCTGGGATCATATTCTGTGGTGGGATGCATTGTGTTAGCACAGGGAGAAGCAGGCAGCAGACAGGGATGTAGGTAGCACATCCTAGCACCACTTCTAATGTGCTTTGTACTACTCTCATTCACTTGGATTTTTTTTCTAGTGTGAATATAGTAATACCAGATTCTGTAAAATGCTTTGAAATCTGTAAATGAAACATGCAGTGCAGTTTAATTGCTGTTTACATGGCTGTTAAGCAGGTATGTCACTGTCAAAGGTGTAACAACTCTGTTTTTATTTGAAGCTGCAGCCTATCTCTTGGTGTCGCTTATTCCAAGCAATTCCTTCCGTCAGATGTTCCGATCGACCCGCTCTCTGCACATCCCCACACGGGACCTGCCCCTCAGCCCCGACACCACAGTAGTCCTGCACCAGGTCTACAACGTGCTCCTTGGCCTGCTCTCACGAGCCAAGCTCTACGTTGACGCCGCCGTTCACGGCACCACCAAACTGGTGCCCTACTTCAGTTTCATGACGTACTGTTTGATCTCCAAAACCGAGAAGCTCATGTTCTCCACTTACTTCATGGACTTGTGGAACCTCTTCCAGCCGAAGCTCTCGGAGCCGGCCATTGCCACCAACCACAACAAGCAGGCCCTACTGTCCTTCTGGTACAATGTGTGCGTGGACTGTCCCGAGAACGTGCGCCTTATCGTGCAGAACCCCGTGGTGACCAAGAACATTGCCTTCAATTACATCCTTGCAGACCACGATGACCAGGATGTGGTGCTCTTCAACCGCGGGATGCTGCCCGCCTACTACGGCATCCTGCGCCTGTGCTGCGAGCAGTCCCCCGCCTTCACCAGGCAGCTGGCTTCTCACCAGAACATCCAGTGGGCCTTCAAGAACCTCACCCCTCACGCCAGTCAGTACCCTGGGGTAAGTGACCGGCGCCACGGTGCTCCAGTCTGGTGTTCTTGTGTCCTCTCTCATCCAGGGTCTCTTGTAACTTAACAAATCCATGGCGAGAGTGTTACGTGGGGGTTTGCTGCTGGAAGTAATTTGTGTCTTTAGATCCATTTGCTAGACCTTAGGGGGGATTGGGTTGGGTTTTCCTTGCTGTGTGACAGCTGGAGAGCTGTTGTTTTCTGGGAGCAGGCACAGTGGTGTTTCCACTGTTTAGTATTCCAGCATAGCAAGGATTAAACTTTGATGGTGGTCTCCAGAAAGGAGGTTGCATTATAACAAAGGTGGAGGAATTGCCATTTTCTTCTTTGCTTTCATTTTCTGGAATAGGGCCAAGATTTAGCTTGTTGCATTCCAGGGGAGGACAGTCTGGTGTTCTCCCTGGGAAGGAACACCCACATACCTTTGGCGGGCCTGGAAGTTGTGTGTCAGTACAACACAGTGACACCTGCAGCAGAGAGCAGGTGCTGGTTAAAGTGGGCTCTGTGTGATGCTCAAACAACAGGCTTACAGAGGCTGGAAGAGACCATGGGTTTGAATGATTACACAGTGACTGTTGCTTTGGGATCCTTTGGGGTGTGCAGGGGCACAAAGAATACAAAGCTTCCCATCACTATGGAGAGGAGGGAGGAGGATGTAGGGAATCTTCCACGCTGGAACTTCTGCCTAGATCAGCTCTTGGAGAAATTTTACACTTTGACAGTCCCGTTGCTCTCCTCATTGGCATCTCTGCTCAAAAGTCTCAGACTTGTAAGGGACCTGAGTTACTCCACTGTGTTTGGTGTTTGCCAGGCAGATGGGACTGCAGCAGGTTTTGGCAGAAGCAGCTTTCCGAATGTTTGCTGCCAGGGATGGGGATTTCAGATTGCTTTGTACATATATAGATGTACACATAAATGTGACAGTGAGCTGTGTTCTTAGGAAGCATCAAAGCATCTAATTTTATAACTTTGAAATAAAGTCTGAACCATACCATAGTGAGAGAGCTGACTCTAACCAAGTATTTCTGTGTGTTTTAGGCAGTAGAAGAGCTGTTTAACCTCATGCAGCTGTTTGTAGCTCAGAGGCCAGACATGAGAGAGGAAGAGATAGAGGACATAAAGCAATTTAAGAAAACCACCATAAGCTGTTACCTGCGCTGCTTGGATGGACGCTCTTGTTGGACAACTCTCATAAGGTACAGCCCTGTGCTCATCCAGCAGCTCAGCTGGAATTCTATCCTCAGCCTCCTCCCCATGAGCAGAGCTGTAGTTCCAGCTGCTCTTGTTGGCAGTTGTTACTCTGGAGCAGAAATGTGATGTAGAAATTGTGCCTGTGGGACAATTTTATTGTATTGTGTCTTCAAAGAGTGTTTCATTTCTGGTCTTAAGAAGTACAGCTGAAAGTGCTGTTTGGGCATTCTCAGCAGAGCTATAAATTGCCTGTGCATGTAGGTCAGGGCTGGGGTTTTAAATGGAACTGTTGGTGCCCTGAAACCCTTGTGGAAAGGACAGATTACCAGGAGGGGCTACATGCACTCACTGGCATAGCACCTGTCACAGAGCACAGCTATGTTGTCCCAAATAATCTTCATGATCAAAGAAGCCATTCATTAGCATAATCCATTCCTTTCTGCTCTGCTATAAGCATAAAATATTCTGATAAAAAATGTTTTCAGACATTTAAAAGGCCAAACATATGCCTGACTGAATATATTTAAATGTATCATTTAAGAAGCATAAACTCCTGTCTTTCAAGATACATAATTTTCCATGGTTTTGAGGGGTTGTATGGGAAATATTTCTGTTAAAGTTATTTATAAATTATTTTCCATAACATAAAGGAGGTCGATGGCAGAGGCATTTTTGAATTAAAATGGGGGGGTAATAATGAGAAGAATTATGTTCTTTTGGAGTTTCTTTGTTCTTTTGTGATTATTTTCCAAAATAACAGCATAACAATTTTAAGCTTCGGATGCAATTTTCAGTGTTCTCAATGTCTGGATTTTTTTCCTAGTGCCTTCAGAATATTATTAGAATCTGATGAAGACAGACTTCTCGTTGTGTTCAACAGAGGATTGATTCTGATGACTGAGGTAATTACCTTGTTATTTAATTAGAGCAAACATCTCGCCCTACTTCCCCTGTCAGCTTTAATAAGATTTATTTTTAGCACTAAAAAGATCAGGAAATTGTTTGTCTGCTTCTCAGGACAGAGGGAAAACCACCATCAGTTTATGCAGAGAGGAATAAATTTATGCTTTTTTGTTGTCATTGCTTTTATTACAGGTAATTGGGAATGAATGGCTGAGTGCAGTTAAAAAGTGTTAAGGCAACAGGTTAAAATCCAGAAATAACTGAAAGGGTACTCAGCTGCAGTTGTGGTTAATGTTTCTGACCCTCCTGAGGCAGTTCTCCTTTTCTTTCCTACCTATTGTGCCTTTGTTTGCAAGGAGTGGTCTGAAACACAAACTCAATTTCTTTCTGATGGAACTAGACCTAAAATGCATTTCTAGAGCACCTCTAGTTGTAAAAGAGGATTTGGTCCATGAGACCAGACCAGAATTAGTTCAAAATTGAATGGAAGAAAATTAAATAATGCACCTCTGAAATATGGATACAGTTGGAATGTCAAGCCCCTGCTCCCAGCAGTTTCACTCTGCAGATCCACATGTCCTGATGAGTGGAATATCCTGGATTCTGTTCAGCACTTCCATTTACTGAGGTGATGGATGAGAATCTGTGTTTATTAAAAGCACTGGCAGTGCTTCATGGGGCAGGATCCCTTTGAGAACAAGAATAAAAATCTGGATGTATTGGAGAAAGCATAAAACCAAGATTCAGTTTATTCTTGGCACCTGTGGAGCAGTGCATCCATGAGACGTATTAAACTGGGAAAATCCATGGGCCAAGACAAGTGGCTCAGAGGTAATTGTGGCTGTGCAGAAAATGGCATTTTGGAATAGACTGCTGCAGGAAGGGGCAGCCAGCACAACTGGAAGTCATCATGACTTGGAGCAAACATCTGTCAAGGATATTTAGTCTGCCTTTAGGCACGTGGCTGGCCTGGATGATGCTTTCAGGTTGATTCCAGTCCTGGTTTTATATGGTTTGTATAAAAAGTTCTCTTAACTCGTTTTACGTCACTGGTTTGCATTTTCTGGGAAAAAAGTGTGGTAGAAAGAGCTGGAATTATAGAAACAGTGCAGTGCTCTTTGAAAATTGGGTTTTCAGGAGCTTGTTATAAATATAAACCTATAAATTAATTAATTGTAATTAATTACTCCAGAAAATACTCCGTCCAGTAAACTGCTTGTAAAAAGTCAAGAACTGGGCTATAAAGTTATCCGTATGTGAAATGTAAGTAGATTAAGGTACATACATAGAGATGTATGAAAAGAATTTGGTTTAGTTTAGTTAGCCCTCATCCATACTAACAGTGGATAATGAAGTTTATGGAAAGTGTGTAAGAGAAAACTAATTTATCCTGTGTAAAACATTGCTGGGAATTAGATTAAATTGATGCTGCTTTACAGCTTGAGGTTAGCTGGCCCTATATTGTCACTTGGTGGCTGGATTTTGCCTGGTGACAAAAAACTGCATTAAGGAGTTGTCACATCCAGGAAAGTTTTCCACTTAGGGGTGGCTGTGTGTCTTTTGTCTTCACTGTAATATAAAAAGGGCCTGGCAGGGGTTTGCATTCTAGGGACTGAGGCTACTGTTTCTATATCTTTCTAATACCCCAGCAGATGAAATAGCTTCTCTTACATCCTGTGCTAGAATTTTTGCAGTTCAGAAATGAGTTGCTTTTCCTTCCCAATATTTCTATAAATCACAGATGCCCACAAGGCATAAAAGGAGAAGTAATTCATCTGATGTACAACCATATATCCTTCAGCAGCATTTTGAAAAATGACTGGCATCCATCTTAATCCTACCTTTCTTTCCCCAAATTCATATATCTGTCTGTCTTTGCCCAGCTCTTGTATCACTTTGTCTGCTGGCAAAGAAAGTTTGGGATTACAGGGATATAGAAGTATTGTGTCTCAAAGGACACTTTGTTCATTGGGTTGTAGATAAAGGTGTGAAAACTTGGTAATTATTTCAAACTGGTAACACTAACGTTTTACCTTGAAAACAAATTACGAACTTTGTGATTATATCCAACACCTCATATTTTTTGGGTATAAAATACCTTGTTTGAGCATAAAATAAACATAAATGTATCTGCAGGATAAAAAGAGGAATACTAACCAAGTACCTTAGTTTGGCAACATAATGTTTTGGCATTTTTTCCTCTTCCTTCCAGTCCTTTAATACATTGCACATGATGTACCACGAGGCCACAGCTTGCCACGTGACTGGAGATCTGGTAGAGCTTCTGTCCATTTTCCTTTCTGTGCTCAAATCCACACGTCCCTATCTGCAAAGAAAAGGTATGATTGGAACTCTAGAAAGGATTATGCCTCTTGTCTCTAAATTAATTTTCCTCATCAAAACCCTAGTGTTTTTTCTTGCTTGTTTTTAAAAAACTTGCTGTACAGTAGAATATGTGGCTGTTAATGGATATTAAATTGTTACTTATTAAATTACTTATTGACTTAATACAAAACTGGATTTCATAAATTTAATAGCAGTAGAGCAGTGAGATTTAACAGATTCCTTAGATGGATTTAAGACCATGGTAGAGGAAAAAGAGATTCCTCAGCAGTAAAATTTTGTGCTTTATTTAACAAGCTTTTGAGCCCTGAGCTAAGCAGCCTCCTGGGATATTTGCATTTGCAGATGTGAAGCAAGCTCTCATTCAATGGCAGGAGCGGATTGAATTTGCCCATAAGCTCTTAACTCTGCTCAATTCCTACAGTCCTCCCGAGCTTAGAAACGCCTGCATTGGTAAGTCCTAGCCATGCAGGACCTGTCCTGCACAGGCACCTGCTGTCAGATGGAAATGCCAGAGCAAGTGCACGTGCTCTGCTGGAAACTCTGGAGGTTGGGATTGTTGGTCTGATACTGTCAGGGCATCAGTACTACTCTTCTTACTCCAGAGAGTTCTGGGTTTGTCAGGCTGCACTGAATATTCCTGCGTTCAGTTAAGGCACTCAGGCTGGGGGCACAGAAGGGCACAGGTCACTTGGTGACACAGATTTGCCACCTGATAAGGGGCATGACTGAGGAGTAACTCCTCACTTCAGGTCTCACTGAGTTCAGAGTCAAACCCCAAATCTGACATTAAAATTCAAACTCCCTCAGAAGGGAGTGTGGAGACCAGGTTACTCTGAGAAACAGCTTTTCCTGTTCATTTTTATGATTCAGTACTGTGAAGTGTCATAGTGGAACTCTAAAGCTTAAAGAGCTGGTAGAAAGGCATAGATTTGCTTTTTAAAGTGTAGACACAGGTATTATATACAAATGCCTCTCTCACATTAGGGGAGCTGTTTCAGAAAGATACAGGTTTTTTCTAGTTTAGTTTAAATTTAGTTCCAATTTACTTTAAATTTTTTAATATTATTTAATGGATTGTTGATAAAGGCCTAACGCTGTGTCCAAAATACCTTTTTTTGGTGTGATTTGTATGCATTTCCCCCTACTTGGAGTTTTTCTCGTTGTCCTCCTGACTGCTGCTGGTTGCCATTTTCCAGGTGTCAAACCTGCTCTGTTAAAGAAGAAGCAGAGAGGGTAATTTCACTAAGGTTCTCATTCTCCAAGCTGGCCCCTCCCTGGTGGTTGCTGCACCACTGAGCAGGGTCTCTCCCAGGGGCAGAGGTGAAGGGAATCGGGATGGAGTCAGGCGTGTCACTCAGATGTTGCTCACGGTGGAGCTGTGGCAAAAGGGATATGAGAGAGAGTTTGCAAATGCATGAGCCTTAAATTGAACTGTTTGCTGTTAAGAAATAACAATTTGTAATAGCAAAAACAACTTTTTGTTTGTAGATGTCCTCAAGGAGCTTGTACTTTTAAGTCCTCATGATTTCCTACATACTCTGGTTCCATTTCTACAGCACAATCATTGTACATACCACCACAGTAATATCCCAAGTAGGTATTTCAGTGATTGTATTTTGAAGTTCTCTTACACTGTTATTACTCTATCGTGTTCCTTGCTGATGTCAAATATTGACCTTTTTAATATATCCCTATTTTATCTGAACTTACACTACAGTGTCTCTTGGACCTTATTTTCCATGTCGTGAAAATTTGAAATTAATAGGGGGGAAAAGCAATATTCGTCCTCCGCGTCCCGAACTCAACATGTGCCTCTTGCCCACCATGGTGGAAGCCAGCAAGGTATGTAAACAAGTGCTCCTATAAAGAATTATTTCTCTGTTGTTTCCCCATTTTTATAAAAGTATTGGAAGAATCTGGTAGTTCAATGCATTTACCTTTTCTTTGTAAACAAACCATAATTCTTCTTCAAGATGTGTTGTCCTCATATACTCCATTCTGGATGTGCACTTCAGAAGCACCATTTCCCTGCCCTTGGGGATACACAGCTTCATATTGCAGACACCATAAGGGTCTGGGCCTTGTGGTAGGAAAAAAACCCATAGCACACATTTTGGTAATTTCTCAGTCTGTCTGTGGCATTTATAAAGGAAATTGAGGCACCACCCAGGGATTGTCCAGATGGATTTCACACTATTTTAAGATTTATTGCCAGACAGCCAAGGAGACCCTGCAGGTTCCATTAGAGTCCATTCAGCTGGGACTGAGGCGTAATCTCCTACTTGTTTGGGTGAAAATCCAGTGCCTGAAATGTCATAAAGGGCTTTAAGTCTTTTCACTTTCCATTTTCCCTTCTGTGGGCTTCCTGATGGGATGCCAGCTTTGGTGGGGCTACTCCGTAGTGACTTGCCATGTCCCGTTGTTACAGCTGCAGCAACGGTGGGATTCAGCTCACATCACTTTGCCTATCTAAAAGGTCAGCATCCGGCTCTTCCTGGGTCTCCTGGCCATAAATAGTTACCCTGGGAAGGAGAGAAAGAGCTGCCCTCCTTCCTGTCCCAGGCACCTGAGTGTGGATGAGGCGTGACTCCCTCTCCACGGAGTGCAGGGAACACCAGTGACTAGATTTTAGATAGCTAAAGTCAGGTCAGGTGAATCCCACCTGGAAAGGAATATGTATGGACAATCATTTGAAGCAGGAGAACTGGTTACTTGCT
This sequence comes from Sterrhoptilus dennistouni, assembly GCA_013397095.1. Lineage (NCBI taxonomy): Eukaryota > Metazoa > Chordata > Aves > Passeriformes > Zosteropidae > Sterrhoptilus > Sterrhoptilus dennistouni. The sequence goes on from VWZU01017691.1 coordinate 145,107, forward strand.
GTCCAGTAACTGTGGTTCTTCAAGATGCTTTGTCCACACAGATTCTGTGCTCCTCCTGCTGTGCTAATTCCGAGTCCTGTCCTAGGGGATTCTTATGGGTGAAGGAATTGAGTGGTGGTTGAAGCCGCCATACCCCTTGTGCCCTCAGGTACAGTGGTCGCAAGGACACACTGGGTGCAGGCACAGCCCCAGTGGACACAGCTATTCAGAAAGAATCCAATCTCCTGCACATGGGGCCTATGTGCACGTAGATGGGAATCTGTGTGGGCAACACATTTCGAAGAAGCACGGTTACTGTAGGGTAAGTAACCCTTCTTTTTTAAAGCTTTCAGAATGATGCTGTGTCTCTTTGTGCACCATCAAATTGACTGTGTAAGCCAAGTGTTTGAAAAGATGTTAGAGAGCCAGAAAATGTCTCTGGTGGGTTTCCCCATCGTGCATCCAGAAGTGATACTACATAATGTAAATATCTGGACTTAAAAAGTTGTCATATTACATGACACAGTATTTCACCCTTTATGTCGAATTCCTAATACATTAGTAAATAGAATATTCTTAAACCTCTAGAACCACATCCACAGTCACATTGCCCTGTGGTTTTGCATGCTTTTCATTCAGTTACTTTGTATAAGGTTGCATTTTTTTGCTTGAGTTTTAGAGGTTTTCTCTTTGGCTCTCTGATGCCATTTTAAGCTTATATGCATCCAAAATATTAAAATATCAACATACATGTATTACTGGGTTTGAGACATTCCTGAAAATTCTGCTCTGAAGCTCATTCTCGAGAAAATTCTGACTTCTACACATCACAACTGACGAATTATGAATTAAAAAGCAGTAGTGTGTATGTATTTAGGTGTCTGTATGTGATACAAAGTTACTGCATTATTTTCTTGTCCTCTTCAAGCCCTGGTATTTGCACAGCTTTGCACCCTCTGGGTGTTGGCTCAGAGCGCTCCAGTAAGAGATTTTCCTGGCAGGGAATTGCATTTACCATCCCTCCTCCTGTCACACCCTGGTGCTTGCCAAGGGCTGGGTGAGGAGGCGCCTGGAGATTCCCACTGTTTTCCTGTAGCCCAGGATGAAACATTGCAGGGCAGGTGACAGGCAGGGAGGTGCTCAGGGGAATCTGGGAGCTGTCCTGTGGCTTTGGAGGTTAAATGAGGCTCTCTTAAATCTTCAGGGCAAAGACGATGTTTACGACCGGATGCTGCTGGACTATTTCTTCTCCTACCACCAGTTCATCCACCTCCTGTGTCGAGTTGCAATCAACTGTGAAAAGTTTACTGAAACTTTAGTTAAAATGAGTAAGTGTAAATTTGAAACAGACAAAGGTTGGGGTTTTTTTCTGTAATAGCTCTGAGTCCGTCTCTGCTAAATTTTATATTCGGAGTTTTTAAGAAAAAGCAGAGCTTGTGAAACTCATTGTGTTTGGATATTATTTTTATCCACAAAACTGTTAATGTGTTTATAAGAGGGTGCAGCCTTATGCACATGACTGAAATGTTTTGGACCTGTCCAGAAAAAAGCTGAGGGAACCACTGAGAATTCAGTCTTATTGTACATTTAGAGTTTAAGCTAGTACTCACTAAGGCTGTTTCTGGGTGGTTGGCAGTTTACATGGCTTTGGATCAGATCCTGAATCCTCAGCATCTCAGCAAGGGCAATTAATTGACAATATTTCAATTTTTGTATTCCCTCCATGGAACTCCAAGGGCGAGTACATCAGTGTCACACAAATAATCTCATCCAAGGAGCAATGAGAGAATGTCTTTTTTTTCCCCCCAAATTGCCCGTCTGCTTGTTGTCAGTCACACTTTTCCAATGTATTTATTAAATGGACTGTAAAAACCTCATGGACATTACAGCTTTCTGGTCATACAAAATGCTTGGAATGTGATTCTGTAAAATGACGGGGCACCTTGGCACTGTTTCACTGTGTGCCAGACACACACATTGTCTCCCAAGAAGTTCTCCCACACTCACCTCTTCCCTCATGCCATTGCAGGTGTCCTGGTTGCTTATGAAGGTTTGCCACTTCACCTTGCGCTCTTCCCCAAACTCTGGACTGAGCTTTGCCAGACTCAGGTAAGAGTCAGAACCAACAGAATGGAAACACAGGAAAAAACACACTGAATATGGAACAAAGAACCCACAATGGTAGCTGGTGGGTGGTGTTTAATAAAATACTCTGCCTGTGTTACTGCCGTCTGAGGAGCTCTGCTAAATCAAATATAAAAATCTGCTAAATTCTGATTGCTCCCTGTATCCTGCAAAACAGCAGGATACACAGCAACTCCCCCCATTAACAGTGGTGGGTGTGCAGAAAGCACCTCATGCTGCCTCTGAAATTGCAGCTTTTTATGTGGCACAAACACTGGGATGGTGAAGGGAAAATGAGGTGTCAAGGTCTGGGTACGATTGCAGAGGGCCCTGTGGTTGGCTCACGGATCAGGAGGCTCTGTCTCTTCCCACACACACTGGTGGGGATAAACTGGCCTTTCTGGGGAAGGAACTTCATCTCAGCGAAGTGGGAAATAAGAACTGTCAGTAATTGATTTGTACAATGTACTGGCATCTGAAAGACTGAGCTATTTCTCAGTGGGCCTGGCCTGCAGTTCTAGTGCTGACTCTGCCATCTGCTCTCTCCTTGCCAGTCTGCAATGTCCAAGAACTGTGTGAAGCTCCTCTGTGAAGATCCAGTTTTTGCAGAATATATCAAATGTATTCTGATGGATGAAAGGACCTTTCTTAACAACAACATCGTCTACACCTTTCTGACCCATTTCCTTCTCAAGGTATGTGGTCTCTTAGCAATAATTATTACTCCAAGGCATGCCGGCACTGAGGCTGCTTCATTTTGGGATGCTGTTTTCACAGTTTTAATTTTTTGTGGCTTTAAAAAAAAACTACTTTGTTTCCACAGGTGCAAGGGCAGGTATTTTCTGAAGCAAACTGTGCCAACCTAATCAACACTCTAATTACTAATCTAATAAATCAGTATCAAAGCCTAGAATCTGACTTCAGCAACCAGAGAGTTGAAATTTCCAAAGCAAGCTCTACATTAAACGGGGTGAGTCTTTTCTAACAAACACGAGGCAGCTCATTTCCTACAGGAACTCCTCAGTGCCCTGTGCCAGGTCTTAGGCACTCCCTGCCTCAGCTGGGCTCCTGGGGAGGGCATGGGAAATTGGGAATATTAACCTGACTGTGGGGAGCAAAGTGCTAACAACTGCAGGAGTTTTAATGGTAGGAGTGCTGGGTTTTGTGTCTCAGCACAGCATCCCCACCCCCAGGACAGATCTGTGTCAAGGTCAGCAGATGGCGAGTGAGGAATTTCAGTGGTGTGAGTAGCTCTAGGATGGGATTTCTGGGCTGCTCAGAACATGAACAGCATCTCCTTATTGCACAGTCTCTGTGTGCAGGATTCATCAGACACCAGTTTGAAAGAAGCCTTAAGTTTGTTCCTCTGTTTCCAGGACCTCCGAGCGCTTGCCTTGCTGCTTTCGGTGCACACTCCCAAACAGCTCAACTCAGCCCTGATTCCAACTTTACAAGAGCTTTTGAACAAATGTAGAGCTTGTCAACAACAGAGGAACTCATTACAAGAGCAAGAAGCCAAAGAAAGAAAAACTAAAGGTTTGGTGTCACTCTGATGAACCTTTTATCCAATTCATGTAATACGTTATTTTATCCCTGCAGGGTGGGCCTTGGCTCCAAATCCCAATAGTTCACAAAACCACCATTTTATTATGGAGCTAAAATTGGTGAATTGCACAAATTGTCCACAAGGAGATGAATGTTTATTGAAGTGCTGTGCTCAGGGTGGGAACGGGAGCAGTGCCCCTTCCCTGAGCACGTTCCCCCGTCCCCGCAGATGACGAAGGAGCCACTCCGGTGAAGAGGCGGCGGGTGAGCAGCGATGAGGAGCACACGGTGGATGTTGGCGACATCAAGGCCGAGCCCCGCGAGGCGCTGACCCCCACCAGCACCTCGGACAACGAGACCAGGGACTCCATCATCGACCCAGGCACGGAGCAGGACCCGCCCTCCCCCGAGAACAGTTCTGTCAAGGAGTACAGGATGGAAGTGCCCTCTTCGTTTTCCGAAGATGTGATGCTGGCCGCGCGCGCGCCGCACGCGGAGGAGCAGCCGGGGAACGGGAAGTTCGAAGAATGCAAAGAGTTCAAAGACCTGCAGGTTTCCAAGGATTCCATGGGAACCGAGGAGGACTCGGAGTTTCCTTCCACATCGATTTCAGCGGTTTTATCCGACCTCGCAGACTTGCGGAGCTGCGATAGCCAAGCCTTACCATCCCAGGACCCCGAAACTAATTTATCAATCAGTTGTGGCCATTCCAGAGGACTTTTTACTCACATGCAGCAGCATGACATTTTAGAAATCCTGTGCAGGACCATTGAGTCTACGATTCACGTGGTCACACGGATATCCGCGAAAGGAAACCAAGCTGCTTCTTGACATTAGATGGAGCATGTCTGCTTTTCGCTCTTTTTATTTTATTTTATTTTTAAATCCTTCTTCTCCCCAAAAAAATGCTGTTTGTATAAGTTTTGCTTATTTCTGTTTTGTGCTTCAGTTTGTCCAGTGCTCTCTGCTTGAATGGCAAGATAGATTTATATGCTTAATTCTTGGTCAGGCAGAACTCAAGATTTTTTTTTTTTTTAAATTTTATTTTGCATCTACCGTACACTTTCTTAAAGGGCAATCAGATAATGGCTATGTTTTATGTAATTAAGAGTTCACTGTAGTGGCTTTCATTTAATATGGCTGTCTGAGAGACAGGGCCTCCTGGCCCTGTATGATGTAATTTAAACTTATGGCATTTTTACTGTGTATAATATGGTGTCCTCTGTGCCAGTTTTGTACCTTATAATCGAGGCAGATTGCCTCAGATCGCTGTGGTTCTTATTATCAAAATTAAGTTTACTTGTATACTAAACAACCACAAGAAATTTGATTCTGTAAAGAATCCTCTTTAGCTGTGGCCTGGCAGTATATATATGGTGCTTTATTTAACAGAATACCTGTGGAGGAAATAAAGCACACTTGATGTAAAATTAATTGTTTTATTTTTATTGACATGATCAATTGCTATTCTGTGCACTTCATTAAACTGATTGTGATGACTTTTCATTTGTTTATAATATGTTGCTTCAGTCTTTGGATTTCTCAGCAAAGAACTTTGTAAGTGAAACAGCAGCAGAGAGAAATGATGGTCAGAGGCTCAGATTTGATGTAAATGTTGGTGCTTGTTTATGTGCATGAGTGTTCAGCCACACAGTGGAGAGGGACTGTGCCTGGTGTTGGGACATGAAGTGCTGTCAAAAGCCAGTGGAACATGGCATCTCATTTCCCTTATTTGAACATCTCTTACATAATTTTTCTTCTGCACCATTTATAGACTTCCTTTCTTTTTCCCCTCTGCTCTGTCTGGCTGTGCTCCCTCACTTTTTGACAGCTTCTGCATCCCTGGAATGACTTTATCATCTCTCCCATTTTACCTCCCTCTGTTATTTCTGAGTAATACCAGTTTCCTGTGTGACCTTTTGGACTGTCAGTGCTACTAGTTTTAATATTTGATTAAACTCCATTTTCAGCTTCATTTTCCAGTTGCTCAGCTCATTTTTCTATTGTCTTCATTTACCTTGGTCGTTTATCTTCAAAATTCTTTCGTTCCATCTACCATTCACTGCAGTTTTGCATTACTTGCTTCTCCTTGAGTCTGTGATGCTCTTGCTCCCTTTGAATTTACTCTCATCGGTTTTAATTTTCTGTAATTAATTTGTCTTTAAAGTTTACAAATTTATAGTCCCATTTATTTAGCATTTTTATCCTGCATTTACAGAGACTGCTGACACTGGTAAGTGCTTAAGTTGGTATCCTCATTATTCAGACATGAAATACAATTATGGTTTTGTTCTCTTTAGGAATAATTTTATTATTTTCTCTGATTAGCTTTCCCCAGACTGTAACTCCAGAGAAACCATCAACAGCTTCTAGTCAAAACTTCTACAATCAAAATGTCTCTCAAGGAAAACATTGGCCTGTGGATCAAAACCTGAGCTGCAGCAGCTTTTGTAACCCTTTGGGTGAGTAGTTCCCTTAATTAACCAACCTAATTAACACTGTGCAGCTGATTGTTGCTGCCTTTAGCAGGTCCTGCAGTACGGGATCACACCAGAGTTGTGGCATTCTGGCCTTTGGGGTGGTTTTTTAGCTCATTTTCAAGCCAACCAAACTATAAGCAGTATTTGATAATGATTTCAAAAGGGTACACAAATACTGCACCATTAGTCATGTCAGGATTACCAGAAATATGATTACTCTTATTGCTGTTCCCTTACCTCCTAGTTTCCCCCTTGAGTATTCCTGCAAATTTTACGAAGAATTTTTTGAACAGAAGTAAGAAATACCTGCATAAACGTGTCTTGCTTTTCTAGAGCCTGTTTCCAGGTGTTTGTTCTGTCTCCCTCACTTTCCATGTTCTGTAAGTCATTACTTCTTCCATTCCATTCCCCTTCTCTCACTTGAAATCAGTTTTCTGGTTTGTATTTTTCTGCCTTCAAAAATGTTCCCTTATCCCTGCCTTTGAAAACCCTTTAACCCTAAACCCTTTAATCTTCCACTGGCTTCCTCAGTCTCTTAAAGCTTTGATTTTCTTCCAGATTTTATCCCACTTCTCATTTATTACTACCTATTTCCTCCTGGAATTTCTACCTCCCATTTAACCCCTTCAAAATTAAGCTTTTAAGGACTCTCTCCATGCACAGCCAGCCTCTCCTCTGGCACTTGAAAGTGCCGAGATCTGTAAGGAATTTTGGCCATAAGCTTACAAATCATGCCTTTCCCATTGTATTATTTTTCTCTTTGTCTTTCTCAGCTAATTATCATTTTTTTACTTTTAATTGGGAAGTCTAGGAGAAATGTTAGCACCAGTTTCAGAGCTGCTCCTCCTCGTTTTCTGGGGGTTTTGGCAGCTCCACACCTGGAGCAGGTACTGCAACGTTGGAAGCACAAGTAAGTCCTGTCTTTTTTACCAGTGACTGGCAACTGCTCCATTCCAATGAGGGCAGGGAGACAGGAAAACCAGGGGATTTCAGTCATGAGGGGAAAATGGGTAAGGCACAATTCCCAGAGAGTACTGGGGATGCACTTCCAGTTTAAAGAAACTTGGAATTGCACAGAACCACCTACTCTCAAGGATTAAATCATTGCAAAATCCCTTCAGCCATATACCCACAAACCTGCTGAAGCCTGAACTGTCTTAAACCTTACTTTCCCTCTGTCAACCACTACTCTGAATAATTTTTGTATTTAAAACATCAGGCTTTTCTTCCTTGAATATTTTGGGTGAAAAAAGGTAACTAAATTTTGAGCATTCAGATGCAGATGCTAAAATACATTACTCAAGAGGTTGTTCCCCACCTAGCACATGGACACTTAAAACAGCAGCAGCAACACCCCGGAACTGCTCTGTGCCTGGCACTGTGGGGACTTTGTTCTTTTTACTACCACAGAGCTCACCTCAGTTCAGAGGGGTTGTTAGTAACTGACTGCAGACTTCAGGAGAACCTGGCCTGTGACAAGGAGCAGCACCTCTGTATCCTCGGGATGATGGAAGCCTTTTGGGTGGTAAGGTTGCCATGTGTTGGCATTCTTTAAAAACAAAATATACAGGACAACTTCTAAGAAACTTATTTAGTGTGGCAGTTATCAGTTTATGGAGAAAATCAGCCTGATGTAAAGTAACATTTTTATTGAGCCAAGCATGTTTTCCAAAGGAAGCCTGCCCTATTTGTGGTCAGTTTGTTTCAGATTGCATACTTCATCTGTACACTTTATTTATAAAGCATTTAAGAACTAAGTTATCCTTGGTCACCTCAAGATGGTTTAATTAGGAATTACAATTTGTTCCTGCCAGAATTCTCTTAACAGTTGTTCTCTTTGAGGTACAACATTGCAGAGGGCTGTAAATCACTTCAGTGGAAGGTTTTACAGAACTGCAGAGAGAAAGCACTACTATTGTTTGTTTCTTCCTAAATAAATGTCACACTGAGGTCAAGTAAGGGAGTACAGTGCATGCAGACCTAATAATTACATGACATTGTTAATTATCTTTCCTAAAACTGCAGCTGTAAACAGTCTGCACTTAAAAGCATCTAGCAAGTATTGCACGAGGCTTTAAATGATACCTCTCCATTTCTTGAAATGGATCAGCAGTTTTGTAATCCCTTTCAGCTCACCTCTGCTGGGAACTCTTTCTCACACAGGGACTTAATTTTGCCACTTGATACTCTGAATATTAAGGAACTGGAAATGCTTCCTGTTGTTTGGTGTAGCTCACCTACCTCTGAGGGCAGGACTCACTGCAGCTGAATCATTATCACTCTCTGAAGTTGGAAGCAAGCAGAAGAACCGAGATCACTGTCCCCAAGTAAAGCTGTTTATATACAGTCTGACTTGCCTCTCATTCCCTAAAAACCCATAAATAGTGCTTAAACTATGTACAGTCTCATAGAAGTGGGTCTTTATTTTTCCCACAAATAAATTATTTTTTTTTTTAGAAAACCAAATGTTAACAAAGTATAAAAAGTAATGCCCTAACAAAACTACAGTGCTGTTATCATTCCATGTTGTCTTCTGACTGCTGCAGTAAAATATGTATTTCTTCAAAATATTGCTTCTTCCAGCATTGTCTTGTACTCTCCTCATGGGCCACGGGAACCCCTTTGCATTCCAGCTCCAGTTCTGACTGAGCCGCCACGTCCTGGAAGGTCAAGGCCACTGTTGCATAATGTTCTGAGGGAGGAAAACAGGACCCTTCAGTGAACTGCCTTTTAAAGAATGACATTTCTTGGTGCTGATTCCCTCTCTGCTGTGCCTGTCTGAGCACAGCCCTTTTTCACTGTTCTCCCAAGGACGTGGAGCAAGGCAATGTCCAGCCAAGGCTGGTCCTTGCCAGCTTTGGTCCTTCTCCCTGCAAAGGAGCCCTCTAATACCAGAGATCCTTGGAAAAACTCACCGTCAGGCCAGCTCCTACATCGCCACTTCAGGACAATTCTTTGGCTTGGCACCTGTGGAGGATAAGCAGGAGAGAATTCCCATTACAGTTCTCCCTGAAATACAGGGAAAGGAGCATTATCTTGTGGAATACTGGACACATGCATGTAAACACGAGCGAGACTAGGGTTTGGTTTTTGAAATAAACCGTTTTCATGGAGCTTTCAGCATGCTGCATTCCACTGTTCTGTTTTTGCTGTGGGAAGAGGCCAGGTCTCATTGGTTACTGCACATAAACACTGATTTTCTTGCAGACTTTGAAACAAGGACAACCCCAGTTTTCCCCACTGAAATTTTCAAGTGTAACCGAGTGATTGTGTTACACAACCCAGCCTGGCCCAGTACACAAGGTAAGGCACTCCTGCAGATGAAAATGGTTTTTAGGACATTTCAAAAATGCAGCTGAGCTCTAATTATCAGGTTTTTCCCTTCTATTTGCACCAGCATTCAGCTGGGACAGGGTAGCACTTGCCCTGAATAGAAAAGAAATCATTTCCCCAATTAAAGAGGAATAGGGATTTGGGAGATAAACCCTAAACCTGCTTTCTCTCCCTTCTCTTAGTTACAAATGGTTTTGCTGGGTTTTCTGCTCCCTGTGCAGGTCCTGTGTGTGTGGTCAACCCCTGCTCTTCTGATGGGACAGAAAAACCATGCAACAGAAAACCAACTGAAATAGGCACTAGAGAAGCTGAAATTCATGCTTTTTAGCTCAGGAAGGAGCCACCCTCCCCCATCCCTGTTAAAGCAGAGTAGGGGAGCTTTTTACCAGTTCTGTGTATTCGCCACTGACACAGCCCTCAAACATCTGAAGTTTGCCTCCTTTCTCTGCTTCAATCACAGCTGGGCACTTGGAGAACTTCTGTACCAACTAACAAAAAAAGAAAAACACAAAATGCACCATGCTGGGAGACAAGGGAGGGTTGCTGCAGGAATTAACTGAACTCTGACACACCTGGGAGTCTTTAAACACCCACCAGGCTTTTGATTTTATACAGCATTGCTGAGATGGTGGCAGGGACCAGTGAGATGCCAAAGTCAGAATATTAATGCACTGGTAACTACAGACCAGTACAGGCTCTGCCCCCAGCACATCCACAGCTGCAGACACAGTTCCCAGACTGGGAAATGGAGCAGCGCCTTTAGGAAGGTGCAGAAGAGCTACTAAGAACCATTTCTGTTTCCCAGAGGTAGCCCTGGGATTGTAATTTAAAGTTCTTCAATACCAGGCCAGACTCGTTTGAAGGACACAATCCCAAAATCAGTGATAGTGTGTTTCATACCCTATAAGCAACAGTATCATCACCTCCAGTAATGCATCTCATTAAGCTGTGGGTAACAGCAGTGCCATTACTGAGCCCTTCAGGCTCCTCAGCAACACCTACATCAAAGAGCAAAGCTTCTGATGTAGCAGGACAGCACAAGGAAGCTGTACCCAAACCACGTAACAATGCAGCTTCACTTTGTAAAGGGAATAACTGGCAAAAATGGTTCTAAGGCAGCCTAAATTCATCAAATGGAATTTGTACTTGACACTGTGACATGTTTATTGCTTGCACAACTCTTCAGCAGCATCAACATCCACAGTCAGTTAAAATGCCTCCTGAAGCCATCACTTACTTCCTTCTTTGTGAAGATGCTGTAAAGTTCATCAGCTGGAGAGTTGAAGACTTCCCTCATATGTATCCTCACTGTTGGAATTTTTACTCCAACCATATCCAGAGACTGTGGTGCAACAGAGTCCTGCAAAGCAAAAAAAAAAAAAATTTCACAAGAATTAGTGTGAGATCTTGACCCTTAAAAAGTGCTGTCAGGGCAAGAGTGTTGTCACCTGCACATCTCAAACACAGTGCATGGCAGTTGTACACTGTATTTCTGTATTTACTCAGGAGTATTATTAACCAGGAGTCACTAAATTCAGTGGCAAAACTGAAGCCACTGTACCTGCATGGTGCTCCCACTTGGTTTTCGCTCCGTGGCCAGGTCCTGACCAACAGAAGCTTTTGTTGGCAGGATCATTCCCAAGGTGAACTCTGTAATGCAGAAAAGCACTTTTCAGTGTGAAACCAAGCTGTTAAACCCCGCTGACATTCAGATACTCAATGAAGATCACCAGAACCCTGGAGAATGAGTAAAACTCTGCAGGGACATAAAACCCAATCCAGTTTCCCCTTATGCTGTCTCCTTATGCTTCCATCAGGAACAAGCCTAACAGCAATTTCCCTTAAAAAGGCTTTTCCAAGTTACCTGACCCCAAATCAGTAACATCTGCACAGACTTTTCTGGCAGCACAGCAGATGTTCAGATCAAAGAGAAATAATACCCAAAGAAATTCCTCTAAGTGTGGCAGAAGACTGGAGTGAAACTCAATCCAGAATGGGAGCCATCGCTGTCAAAGGCTGCTGCCCTCTGAGTTTCAAGTGTTAATTAATCTCTGGATACCCTAAAAATCATACACAGTAATTTATCAAGCCAAAAATTGCTGCATCCAACTTGGGAAAATTACACAGCATTTGACAAAGAAAGGAGGTAATAATTTAACAGAGCAGTTCACTATCAAGAGATGCACCTGATAATTTGACTACAAGCTGTAAACACATCAATTTTTTTTTTTGAGCATACTTCCCTGGTTCTTGGAAACAGCTGTAATTCACAAAAATACCAGAGTTCAAAAAATAGAAAGGAAAATTTATATTTGCTTCACTTTCGGTTTAAAAGAACAAGTGAAAATTTGTACATTTAGTAAGTTTAGGAAAATAAAACCTTAGAATCTTAAACGATTAATGGCAAGCTTAAAGATGAGCAAAGAATGTAGATTAAAGAACAGAAATTAAGACAGCATTTCAGAAATTCTAGAAAATAACTAATTTAATTAATAACTAAAACAAAGGGACACAAAAATAAGGCAGGCAGCTTTTTAAAATCAGGCAACAAAAAGAAATCCTAATATTGGCCAGTCCTGGTAGGTCCAAGCTGAGCCTGTGTGACCCACCACAGCCTCAGTCACTGCAGAACCTTCTGGACACAGCCACTTTTGAGAGCAAAAAAGATCCTGAATGTCAGGACTAACGTAATTCATCTCAGCTGGTGACAATTCAAAATAAAACCAGCACAAACCCAGGGATTTGTCAATGCCTGACCAAGCTGTTCAGGGGAGAGGCACCTGCACAGGAACACTCCCAAGGTGCTGATTAATTTACCTGTTTTAAGTGCTTTCAGGTAGTCCCTCAGGGCCTCTCTGACTTTGGTGGTTCCTTCAGTTCTCATCAGGTCCTTCAGGACATCACCTTCCCCTTTCTTCTTGCTAACATTTATCTAGAAACAGGAAAATGACAGCAGCTAAGAGACCCCAGTCACGAGCCTTTTGGGTTCTGGCAACAAAGGAAAGCATTTGGGCTTTGTTTACTATGCTCAGAGGACAGCTGCCATTTCTAATTCATGATCCTGGGGCTGCCATCCTTTGCTAAGAGTAAGTCCTCTTCAGACAGAAATAAATGCAGTATCTCCACTCAGTCTAGTTCATCAAGAGCTGCTTCTCAGTGGAGGCTGAAGGGTCTGTGGCAGCCCAGTATCAACCACTGTCCAACCAACACAGAGATTCCTTAAGGTCTTAGGGCTGGGTGTAGTTTGCTGTGTTGGTTTGGGTTTTTTTTAAGACTACAAGCAGAGATCTTCTCAATTATGTAGTTAAAATAACATCACAAACAGTAATTATTAGCAAAGCAAACTGCACATTCCTCATTGGTAAATCTGAGAACAGAATAAGGCATTATTCCAAGTATAATAAAGAAAAGCATGAAATAAACTATCCACATGTAATTAGCCCACGTAGTAACAGGATAAATCAAAATATGATGCCTAGATGTTGATTAACTTCATTTAAGAATTGTGGACCTATACAGCCATACCAGTGTTGCACACCTACCTCTGTATCATCTACCTCATTTTCTTCTGACAGGTTAGGAATTTCAACAGATCCCTTATGTTTCTCACCAGACTCTTTCACTGTACCTGTATTAACATAACGAATTCTTAAATGCATCATTAAAAACTGTTTCCCCCACAGCAAGAGTTTTACACTTGGAACTCAGTTGTACAAAGGTGAAGGGAGTTGCCTCAAGCTTGATTTAAAGGAACTGAACAGCAATCTACGCCTCTCCTGGGAGCTGTGTTCCCTCTCCAGGTGCACCAAGGGATGGACAGGGACCGACCTGCTCCCGGCACTGCTCTCCCCTGCAGTTGTCACCTCCTCTGACACCCTTTACAGCCTGTCCCCAACACTGAATGTGCATCTAAGGGTGGGTAGAGGAAAACCATCATCTCTCCTGAATGTGATGGCTCTGGATTCAGAAGCTCCCTGGAATGCCGACCATGCCCCTCTTTAACTGTGTGAAAACTCCCAACATGGGGGCATGTCACCAGGAAATAATACGTGTGTATAATGGGGAGGTACACAACTCGCATTTCTTAAACAGGAATCTCACATGCACATGTAAGCACGTGGTATTACCTTTAACCACTTTACAATCACTGCACACTGCAGAAACACTCAGCAAGGACAGGAATTATGTTCCACTTCAGATCCTCCGGGGCTGAAGCCCATCCCACTGAGCTGTCCCCGTGTTGCCCTGCCTCAGATCTACACGAAAAAGATTTCACTGAAGACTCTTCCCCTTTGCCTCGCAAAAATGTTTTGTTATTTAAATTAACTCACTGATTAGAACAGATAAAAATCTCTTCAGAAAGCAACAACAGAAACAGGCAGGTCTGTCAGCTCAATGTCAGAACGTTAAAAATCCAGCAAGGTGCTTCATCAGCAAAACTCAAATTCCAACAGCCCAGGGCTGAGCACGACTGCACCAGGGGAATTATCAGGAAGGCGGATGCAGAATTTCTGGGGATTCACAGGAGCCACCTGGATCCCACTGTTCCTGGCCATCACTCTCACCATTTTAATTACTTTCCCTGAGTCCCCATGTGACCGCGGGGCACCGACAGAACCCGACTTCTCGAGATCCCAGTGAGGGACTCCAACAAATGCCCAGGTGTTTCCTGGCAGGAATAGAGTGAAGGGCTGGTGGGAACACCAAGTGCCAAGATCCCTCCCCACTCGGGTCTGAGGCAATGAGGGATTGCACAACATGCAAAGGCTGTTAATCCACAACCACGCATCCACATCCACACAGGGACAGCAGATCTCGACCCTGGAGTCTCCCAGGAGAACAAGCCACTCAATGAAGCCATGGGAACTGGTTCATGCCATCCTTGAAACACTCCTGGGCCCACAAAGCCAGCCCAGTGTGCTCTTCCCTGCTCCCTTCCAGCACCAGGATCAGTACAGGAAAATCACACAACATGGTCTTTGCAGACAATAAAATCCATCTTATTTTTGGCTGCTCTTCCCAGAAAGGAAGTGCAGGCATGCAGGAAGGAGTTTTGGGGAGCAAAACACAAACCTAACTTCATTCAGCTAATCCTATTAGGAATTTTCTGAACCCCAAAGTTTCGCAGTGACAGCGTCTGTGCCAGGCAGCAAAGTCCAGGCAGTGAACAAACAGAGCTGGTGGATCAACATGGCACAGGCACAATGTCAGTGCAGCTGTCATTTTTACTGCCACTGTAATATAAACAAAGCTTTACTACCTTTTATCAATCAAATTATGTGTTGGAATTGCACTGCAATGCAATAACAGACCTGAGCATAAATTATTTTATGGTTTCCTGGTAGTCCAGTGTGAAGCCCACATCTCAGAAAGACCCAGCTACAACACACTATTGAAATACCTGCTTTAAAAAAACAAACGTGTTTTCAAAAGCTTCCACCACAATGTAGAATGATCCATTAAAATCCTCATTACACCCTCTAAAAAATGATAGAACAGAACAGCCATTTTGCTCAATTTTAGTGCCATTAAGTACACTCAGTTCCTCACTTTCTCATTTCTCTCTTATCTAAATTGCTAAGCACAATGTTTTTCCTACACTGGACTTTCCAAACCGGCTGCAAATTTCAGGATTTTTATCATTTGTCCTTACATACCCACATTTTAATCATAGCTTGAAGTCCTAGTTATCCTTGAAGACTTGTAGAACTAATTACAGTTTTTGAGTTCAATCTGAACTCTCACTTCTAATTTAGAGCTCTCAAAACACACAACATGATGGCTGTCACCAAAAAAATCATCAGCCTCTGGGTTTGTTTTTTTTTTAGAATTTGCCGTGTAGTAGGAAATTTAAGACTCATTTAAAATTAAGCTCTCAAAGCCACGATTCTCTCAGCATAACAAAGCAGCCAGCACAAGTCAGAGCTGTCTCTAAACACTGACCAGCATAAACACCTTGTAGAGAAAGTTTAGAGAACTTCTGTAGAGATACACACAAAATGCTGTCTGCCTGCTTCTAACTTTATACTCTGAAATAAACCACACAAAGCCAAACTAAGCTCTGTTTAAAGTTTTAAGGTGATTTTAGCTGAACTTAAAGAAGTCAAAAAGCTGATTACAATTCTTTTATCTACACTGATTTAAACTGCACAGGAGTATAATATCTGCCTCTCTCTCTGCTAACATTTACACCACAACTCCAAGTATGGCCTTAGTTTGTAACACACTTGGAACGTATAAAACTCTCTAAATAAACAACAGTACTTGGTTTGAAGTCCCCTCTTATTGTGGGTGCAGACTTCAATGCCAGATCTGTTCTGGTCTCAGCAATATTCCAGTCAAGCAAATCTCCCCACCCGAGGGCTGAGTATTTGGGGAAGCACAGCCTGTCACTTGGCACTGCAATATCCAGGGACAATTTCCTGTGCCTGCTCATTCCATCAGCTGCTCCCGCTTCTTATTCCAGTGCAAGACACGGGCCACAATTTACTGTCAAGTTTTAGGCATACAATAAATGTAAAGAATTCCTCAGTATCGCCAAAAGCCAAACTGCAAACAAAGAGCTTGTCATGGGACCAGCACAGCGGAGGACAACTCCAAGAGCTGGGATTACAAACAGAGATGGCAAAACAAAACAAATGCACGGGCACAGCCCCCACTATCCCAAAGAATCAAGAATTATTTCTGTTTCCCACTAAAAAGTTTTATCCCCACGTAATTGGTAATGCTCAATGTAAACTAGAGTTAGTTTTTGGGAACAGCTGTAATGTGACGTCTCCTAGGTTTTCCTGCTCTCCACGGGCACGGAGCACACAGCTGTAATCCGGAGCTGTAATTTGGGAATAGTGGAAGTGAAGCAGCCTGGGCACTCTGCTGTCAATATCACCACAATGCAGGCATTCACTTGGTGCAAAGCACAGCGAATAACCCGGTACTGATACACCGGGAACGCAGCGCTAAGGAATATGTGGTGGAAAAAGCCTGGGTGAGGGGGAAAGAGCCAAGCTCGGGTTTCAAGGTTATTTAAGAACACGCATTTATCCAGCCCAGGCCCACGTGGCTCCCGCAATCTTCCCCACGGCTCTGAGTCACTGCAGTTCACCGAGACATTCCCGTTTTCCCAGCCCGGAGGGGCCAAGTTCCTCTGCAGAGGGATGGCAGCGGGGACCAGCACAGAGCCCACGGTGCCCGAGGCCACCTCCCCTGGCATCCCCTTTCCCCCGTACCTTTCCAGCTCAGGCGCAGGTTCCACTCGTAGAAGAAGATGAGCTTCCCTTTGCGGCTGTTGCAGGACGCTTCGCCCTCCACGTGTTTGAGGTCGCCGATCTCGCAGCGCCCGGCCTCGCCCTCCACCACCAGCCCCTCCAGCACCTCCTTCAGCTTCCTCTTGGACCAGCTGGTGGCGTCCCGCTCCGTCCTGCCCCGGGAGCGGCGGGGTCAGCGCCGGCCGCACATTCCCCCGCTGCCAGCCCCGTCCCGCATCCCGCATCCCGCCGCCTCCCGGCGCTCACCAGTGCCAGTTGTTCACGTTGGTGGCGTCCGCCCGCTCCTCCACGATCCAGCGCGGGTCCCCCTGGCCCCAC